>VBSM01000883.1:1581076-1591317 GCA_008086735.1 Cheirogaleus medius | reverse complement strand
TCTATTTTTTTTTTTTAAGCTCACCAAGGTCCGCTATTAATGCAGTGCAGCCAGGGTGCAGGACCTTGCGCAGAGTTGCAGAGATTGTTTGGTTGACTTCCTCCAGAGGGGTGTGGCATGGTCCCCTATACAAGGCGGAGTGGCCGGAATTAGCTTTCTCCACTCCCGTGGGACCCGCCTGCTGTTCACCCCTCTCAGTCTTCTCGCAGATCTTTAGCCAAATATAAATGGCGCTGATGACAGGCATGGGGGGGGGCTCGCTGTGGCGGTCCGGGACCCCCAGGGCCTACAGGGACTGAATGTCCACATCTCCCACGGTGCCTGGCGCAGACCCGGCACCTGGCAAGTGCCTGATGGACGGGTGGGCGTGTTGGACGCAGAGCAGAGGAAGCTTCTGTCTTAAAAGTAAAAACTTCCCTTCGTCCCCTCTAGGGGACTTTCAGTCTCAGCAGTTCGTGCTGCCACGGAGACCCCGACTCATCAGTTGCAAACATTAGCTGTAAGTTATACTTCTGCATAGTTAATTCAGCCTCTTCATTATGTACTTAGCGGAGCTCAGCAGGCATAAAATTCAAGAGCACGCGCCGGGGCAGACGCGGTTTCCGTCTCCTGTGACATTTGAAGAACGCGAAGTGTCGGGAGTGAACCTCGGAGCATGTCTTTCCTGGGCGGCTCTGCTCCTCGCTCTTCTCCCAGGACGGGTTCAACCCTTCTGGAAAGGCTGATAGCTTCAGAGTCTGCCCCCGCCTCCTCCCCATCCAGGCAGAGATTCCAGTCCTTTGCCGAGCAGTAGAAACTAATATTGACCCAACTAGTGGAAGAAAAAACTGTGACTATCAGGGAGCTGCACTCCCGGAGTGATCGCTGCATCATTATTCACTCAACAAACATTTGTGGCACACCTCTTGGTCGTCAGTGCTGCGATGCATCATCATGAGGTCCTTGCTGTCGTGGAGGTCACGTTTGAGAACGAGGAGGCAGACAGTGAACTAGCAAATGCGTAGAAATGTATGAGCCGTGTCAAGAGGTCATATAATTAAAGTGGCTGAATAAGCCCCAAGTAACAGGGGTCCATGTCACGAACGGGTGAGCCGCGGAGAGCAGGACAGATGCTGTGTCGGGAGAGCCCTGGTGAGAAGCACGTGCAAAAGCCCTGCGGTGGAAGGCTGCTCGATGTGGTTGAGTGATCCCAAGGAGGCCAGCCTGGCAGGACCCGGGGAGAGGAGGTCAGTGGGGTAGTAGAGGTGAAAGCATTGTGCCAAGCCTGGGTCTGGGCTCAAAATAAACATGTCACTCTGTAAACATGTGTTAAGCCACATTCACCTTCAGCTGCCAAACACAGTGGGTGTATTTCCCATCTACAAACACCACTGTGCAAAGCAATCTGGGCAAGCCTATTCCTGCGCCTGTCATCGCACTTGGCGTCTCCCGTGGGTCCCCGTTCTACCTGCTGGCTTACAACTTAACCTGGTGGATTCCAGGTCTGCTCGGGCATTCCGGGTGGAAGCTCAGCTGATGCCGCCAGCAAGCTCTGCACTGTTGCCCCAAGAGTGCCCCAGGGGGCCGGGGCTCAGCATGGCTCCAGACATGGGGAGATGCAGGTCTTCAGGGGTTCGCTGTCTTATGGCTTCACCTGCAGGGATGGGCGACCCCCTTTTGTCCCTGGATGTGGTCGCCATTTAACGCTGACATTCTCGGAGGCGTCCTTGTTTCCACCTGTCTCTGAGCGCACAGTCTGCACCATCTCCATTGTCTTGCCGGCCCCTGCGGGAGGCTGAGGCCAGGTCAGCATCTGCCCTGGAGTTCTCTCTCTCACGGACTTTAGCAACCAGCCCTGGAACGAGGCAGACAGCCCTCTGCTTTCCTGTACGAATCAGGGCCTTAGGGGGCTGGGGACACAGGGAGGGCTCCTCTCTGTCCCGGCATCCCAAGCTCATCCTGTTCCTGCCTCTGCTGTGCCCTGCTGGCCCAGTGCAGAGGAGACTCCAGGATTACTTGGGAACAATCAGAGCGTTGTAGCAGTCAGAGCCTCCATCTGCTGCCATATAACAAATTGTCCCGAGTTGACCAACTCCAAACAACTATCCGTTATTCCTCACAATCAGTAAGAATGTGCTGGGCACTCCCTCTGTTGGAGCTGCACGTATCTGGTGCAATCGCTTAGGGCTGGGACAGCCAGGCCTCCCTCTCTCTCTCCCCACACGATCCTGCATCTGGGGGCCCTCACGCCCCGGCGGCCTCAGAGCAATGCTCTGGCTTACTCCAACAGAGTAGAAGCAGCAGCTGGCAGGCTCCCTAAGGCCTTGGACACTGTGAAACATCACTTCTGCAGCTTTCTATGGGTCTAAACTTAACAAAACACAGGGCCAGCCCAGGGGGGCCGGGGGAGAAGACACTGTATTGGGGAGGTGTCACCGGGTTTCTCGTCACTCTCGCTTGAGATTGCACGTGGGGGTCTTCAAAGCCGTCATGCATCCACCCCTGTCTTCTCTGAGCGTCTCTTTGGACGGTTTCGTTCTCTTTCGGCAGCATGACAATGGACTGGCCAGGTTGGATCTGCAGAGCTGGGCTCAGTGCGCACCCCTGGCTGGCACAGGGACCGCCGTGCACGGGAAGCCACCGTGACGGCTGTGGAGCACCAAGGCCCTGCCTGGGCAGGGGCATCGTGGGAGGCAGTGCCCCTTCCGCCTGGACCTCAAAGGCCTTCTCAGCACCTGCACTTCCTAAAATGTGACCTAATTTAGCTTCAAGTTCAGCTGCTTGGGAAGGAACCTGTTATTATGGGAAGGAGCACATACTTCTGGAGTGCCAGGTCCACGTGAGCTACCTGCCCTGCTGCAGGAAGTTGCAGCCTGCGTGGAAAATAAAAACCAGCCACGTGCAAGACCACGGTGGAGCCCCCCACCTCCTGGCCCAGGGGTCCCTGGAGCATTGCTGGGGGCTTGCGCACAGAAGGGCCCTCGAAGAACTGGAAGCTTTCGCAGTCTCTCTCTCTCCATCTCTCAAGGACTTCATTTAATCCACGGTTTTGTTCAGCCTGCCCGTGTTTCCATCGCCGTCCTATTTATTTCATTAATTGGATTAGCTGCCAACATTGACACAGCAGGAGATTTCCTATTTTAAAAAAAGAAAAAAATCAGATTTCTCTTTTCTCTTGGAAAACAGAATTTCTGGCAACATGGGGCCCAGATTTGCACCTGGCTATAGTGAGCTAGAACTGGGGTGCAGCTCCCCACCCCCACCCCCAAACGTGGCAGGGGACCTCTCATCTGTGACAATCTCCATCAAGGCGTCCGTTGATCACTCAGCACACGTCACCTGCCGGTTTTGCCGGCCTGGCCCCGCAAGGCGTTCGAGTTTGCAGACTGAGCCCCGCAAGGCGTTCGAGTTTGCAGACTGTGCTGCAGATGAGCGTGCCTCCTGCCTCCCTCTCCTCTGGCTCGCAGCAGCTCAGCAAGGGAGCAGGTCTCAGTTCTAGAGATCTCCCTTTTATATTGACAACATCAGTCTAGGGAGGACGAGGCCACTGGCACCAAGACGAACTTTCTCCTGTCTTCGACTCTGCCCCAGCTACCGTCACTCAAAGTGCCCGGTGAGGATCTCCGACGGGCCGAGTTGAGATAACACACCCTGATCCAATATGCCGGGGCAGTGACAAAGGTACTAACATCTGAGGGTCACCAGTTAAGGTTCTGATTCTGTTAGTCTTGGGTAGACCCAGGTATCGATAGTTTTCCTTTTAATCTCCCCGGGTAATTGTAACACGCAGCCAACGTCGAGAGCCCCTGCGCTAGAGGATGCGGAGGCTCAGGTCGCTTCTGTAAGGGTTGCAGTTCTCTTAAGCCATGCCACTGGCATCAGCCTGATTTGCGGAAAGTACTCTCTCCCTCTCTCTCTTCATCTCTGCATGCATTTCCCTGCTCCTGGAAATATTTGCGCTTTGGGGAACGGGATAGAGGGAAGTAAAATGTAGTTTATTTGTTTGTTTGAAGTCTGAACTCACAATCTTCTCCAAGTGTGCTTGGAAACAGGGCAAGCTTTGCTGCCGCCGGTCTCTCACCCTGTGCCCTGAACTCCGTCCTGTGTCCCACGTGCAGGGAGCAGGGATGGAGGCGGGTGACTCCCTGTAAAAGGCCAGATCCTCTGTCACTGCTATGGCATATAGGATCGGTGTATGGCAGCTCAGCTCAGCTAGACAGAGACCCTCACTTGACACTTTGAATGGGGGAAGGGGTTGTCACTGGCGCCAGAAATCCAGGACAGGAGAAAGTTCATCTTGGCATCAGCCGTGTTGTCTTCTCTGGAGCTGGTGTTATCTGAGGTTCTAGCTCTGTGGCCTTCCTTGGCCCCCACCTCAGCTCCCCATCTATGTCTCCACCACTCCTGGAACTGTGGGTGCGTTTCCCTTTTCGTCGTCAGCCAGCGCAAGGTGTTTCCACACCTGCAGCTTGGGGCTCAGTCGGAGATGTCTCAGCACCACGGAGAGCTCCCGGGAAGTGCTGGGCCGTTCGAGTCTTCGGGACTTTCTAATAAAGCCTTTCCCAGAGGGGATGCCGTGTCCTCGCCTTCATGAAATACACATGAGGCAGAATGAATAAAACAAAGCCCAGGTCAAATGATTCCATTCTCCCGCAGTGGCTTCCCTATTATAAGGCTGATTTCTTCATCTCATCTCCTTTCCGTCTGCAGGCGCTAAGCTGTCCACAGCAGCCAACTTGGGAGCTCAAATCCCTTATTCCCGATAGCGGGCAGGTAAAGCCATTTTGGCTTTTTAACATACCCCACATTCCCCCCACCCCACCCCACTTTATTTTTTTCCTTTTTGCCAAATAGAGTCCAATCGCTAAGAGGTTTAGTAAATCGGGTTTCCAGTGGTCCAAACTTTATTGTGACTATCGGGGGAATTTATTTGCTTTTGAGTAATAGCTCTTTAAGCCAATTTTGAAAATTTCTTTCAAGAGTTACTTCAATAAATCTACACTATTGATTTGGCCCCTGATGGTTCTTGGGTGCTTCTGGAGTCACTTAAGTGTTTAAATTTCTCTCTTTATTATTCCAACAACATCACAAGCCCCGTGTGAGCTGATGTGGAGGCTCTCGATCCCTTCAAGGCAGAAGCTTAGCAAATATTTCAGTCTGCTCAGAGGCGGCGGGAAGGCACTGGCCGCAGACAGAATTACAGGCAGATTTCTTCTTTCCTTGGTCTCCATCTGCCAGTATATTGGGATGGTGGTGCCGTGCCTGGCAGAGGCGGGAACTGAGCATATGCACTGTTCGCACATCTGAATGGATGCAACGGAATGGATGCAGATGCAACTCTGCATCTCGGCTGTGTCTTATTCTCGGGGGGCTCCTGGACCAGCCTTAACAGGGCGTGTGTGTCCTAACGATGGCTTTCGGCAGCCTACCCTGCCGCCCCTGAGCATGAGTGTGATGTCAAGTCCTGCTAAAAATAAGAAACAACTAATATTTGTTGATGCTTGCTGATGCCAGCCTCTGTTCTCAGCGCTTTGAGTTAATTCATTCATGACGACTCTATGAAATGGGAGCGGTTAGCGTCCCCATTTTGCAAATAGAGAAAGGAAAGAAGAGTTGCCCATTGTCATCCCGCCAGTATCTGGGAAGCCAGGAGTTGAACCTGTTTGAAAACCCACAGCACGAACCTTGACACTCAGTGTGGCCCCCCGAAGGAGTTTCTTCCCTCTCTCCTTCCCTCTCTCACCTCCTTCCTTCCTTTCCTCCTCCCTCCATCATTTTATCTCTTCCTTCATTTCTTCTCTTCTTCTTCGTTCTTTGAATAAAATGCTTCTTGGAGGCCTAATATTTGCAACACGTCAGACCGGAGGTGCTCTTGTTGCAACTGGAGTGTGTTGGAGGGCAGGGGTGGGGTGAAGGATCAGCCCGGGCCCCGTGGCGGTTGCTGTCCCACCCCTTTGGAGCACTAAGGATCCTGGCCCGGCGGTGGGGAATCCCCACACGGCAGCGAGACCACACAGACGTTTTCCTAAGCCAGAGACAGCAGAGATGCTGTTTGAGATACATCGTGGCTACACAGTTAAGGCTTTTGCATTTAAAAATCCAGAAATTTTAGAGGAAAAACCTAGATTCCCAACTTCTCTGGGAAAATCTTTTGTTATCCTTGCTTTCCCGAGGGCAGCCGTGAGCAGGAAGTGGGGGATTGCCCCTTGAGCAGGACAGAGGAAGGACCACAGGCACCAAACAGCCCTCTCTGCTCATCTCTGCAAAAGCATCGAGTTTCAAAATACAGTTTCATTTCCTTAAATTTATATATGTCACACTATGCGTTTTTTAGACATGAAGACGATAAAGGCTGTGTGGAGATGGAGGAGGAGCAGGAAGGGACATGAATGAACAAAAAAACAAATGCGGGAGTCTGTTCTTGTGCTTCCCAAAGGAATTCCTCATCTTTGAGTGGGAATGTTTAATCCTAAGGCCTCCCAGGGGCTCATTTCTCTGTTGGGTCAGCGCGTCTGGGGTTTCCTCTCACACACGTTCCCCGGGTCCCTGCGGCCACAGAACGGTCTCCTCATCATCCGAGATCTCCAGCTCCCTGGAAACCTGACGCCAGTGTCCGAACCAGACGTGCGCTCCACGCTGCACCGGGGAGCTCGCCCAGTGTCGGTCTGACCGGAATTGTGCACAGCTCCCGGAAAGCTGGAGTTTGCCTCCAATTGTAAAATTTGTTTCTTCTTTTTTTTTTGTACTGAAGCCAAGATTAGGTTTAGTTGGCTCACAAATGGTGGAGGGGAGTCTGAGCGGGGAGCCACAGAGGGTTTCGAGTGGGCTCCTGCCGAGTCAGTCCCTTCTATGTGTGGTTGAAGTTGACACAAACAGGCTCGCTGGCTGCAAGAGCATCTGTGCTGGCTCTTGCACCCACAGGAGCCTTAATAACCTTGAGGGTTTTTGTTGGGGGATTTGGAATCATGTTTGCATGGAGCCTGGCCCAGGCCTGGCACATGGTGAGTATTTCGTAAACAATAGCACATTGTTTTTACTCTTAGGTTAACTTGAACAAAACACCTTAGGAAGCCAACACCATTGCTCATGAAAATCATATAAAAATGTCTTTCAAGCCAGAAGGAAAAATACTGCTTCTCTTCTCTCTTGTCCAGTGTTGCATCTTTTTAACACCCTTCCTTAGCATGACTGCCGTGGAGGGGGACACAGCTGGAGCGTGAGAGGTTGTGCCGGCTTCCTCTGCACACCGCGGTCCTCCCCACACGAGGGCAAGGCTGTTGTTTCAATCTTCTGCACGATGCTGCTGAGTGTCAGAGGTGATGTGCACGGTTGTGATGCTCACAAAAGAATTTTATAACAGAGCGAAGACGGGCGCAGGTTGATGACCACAGCAACACCGCAGCGCTGTGTCGGAATAGGCATCCCTAGGGGCTGACAGGGAGTCTTTGGGCGGCTGGACTTTCGCCACAGCCAGTACTAAAGGGGGGTGAATGGTTTGCAGAGTGGAGTCCATCAGGCAGCTACTGGATAGCTCAACACCCGTACCAGCTCTGCTGCAGACAAGGGGATGTCAGTCCAGATGTTCTTGCTAAGAGGACAAGATTATACTCCCCGAAATGAAGGAGTGTCTGTGGCCCAGTGAGGAGAGGGAGGCAGGTCCAGAACATTCTGGAAGGATTTCCTGGATGTTGTTGAGTTGTGTGGGCTCAGATGCCTGTGGGCTTGGGTTGCTGGACCAAAAACACATCTCTCAGTTTGGAAACACTTCAGAGTCCAGACGCCTCTTCCTCATTTCTCAGGACCAGTGATTCGCTCTTGAGACTTACAGCCCAGGGCTTGATGGTCCAGACCTCGGATTTAGGAATCTCGAGCATCTCATAAGTCATGATTCTCTGGGTCCCACTACTGGCCCAGAGAACTTGGGGAAGATTCACAAGTCCCAGTGCTTGGGTTGGCGCAGTAACCTTCCCATTCCTCCCTGCCCCGGCCACGGAGCAGGGCTGAGGTTGACGGGTGAGGAATTGCATCACTGGCTGTTGAGCAAGCCCTGAAGATGGACTGGTTGCATCTGCCACTCATTAGCGCCCTAGCGAAGGGCAGATTTCCATGACGACTCTGCATTCGTACCAGTAAACACTTTGCATGTGGTGTTTAAGCACGTTTGGTGTGTTCTTCTTAACGTGCTATGGAAAATCTCCTTCAACTCACCTGCAAACAGGTGGCCTTCCCAGGGGATACCAGCATGAGATGTTGCTGACTTGGTGACCCTCCCCTTACAGCCATCCTCAGCATAAAGATAGGGGGGGGCCTCACCAGAACCCTGACCCACCCTGCAAACCCAGCTCTGTACCTCGAACGCCACCCCTCTCGCCTCCACCAGTATTGATTCTATTTATTCAACAGCTCTAGAAAGCCCGGCCAATCTCCCCTACTCTAACTCCTAAGCAAGTGCTGGCAAACTGTTTCTGTAAAGGCCCAGCTAGTAAATATTTGAGATTCTGTATATACATTTCCTGATGCAGTTACTCAACCATGTTCTTGGAACGCAAAAGCAGCCACAGAAAAACATAAACGAACGAGCAGGGCTGCGCTCCAATAAAATGTTATTTGCGGAAATAGGCAGGCAGCTGGATTTCATCTGCAGGACACAGTCTGCTGTCCCCTGTCCTGAAGAGGTTGTCTGGGTGCCTCACGATGTCATATTTGGCCACCAGCTGTTTTAGGGGAGGTTGCTATACAGAGGGCCGGGCTGGGAGACAGGGGATGTTATGGGGCATGTCAACTCTGCACCCGCTAGCCGTGTGGCTGTGAGCAAGCCACTTTCCCTTCCTTGGCTTTAAGTTTATCATCTAAAAAATAAAAAGTCTGGACTGTCAGTAGTTCCCTAAATACATCTATCTGGGCCCACCCGGAAGGCGTGGCAGTGGTCAGAACTCTTAGGCGCAGACAGCAGACTCCCCTGGCTAAGCAGTGCCTCTAAGCAGCAGAGTTTTCGGTAAAGGATGTCAGGCAATTCAGAGAGTCCCTAGGAGAGACGTCAAATTGAATTTACTTACTGCACAGCCAGGGACAGGGCAGCCAGGGATAACATAGGCAAGAAAAACGTCCACGCTCTGCAGAGGACCGGGGAGGTGGACA
The DNA here is from genome assembly GCA_008086735.1 of Cheirogaleus medius. Lineage (NCBI taxonomy): Eukaryota > Metazoa > Chordata > Mammalia > Primates > Cheirogaleidae > Cheirogaleus > Cheirogaleus medius. The sequence goes on along the minus strand of VBSM01000883.1, from coordinate 1,582,200 downwards.
CAAGGCTGCCAGCCACGTGGCACGATGGTTTGGGGACTTGGATGCCAGGAGCCCCCCCAGAGCTGCCCTAGAAGAACCAGGACCACTGTGCTCACCAGAAACCCCAACTCCCTTCCTGCTGCTGGTTCATAACCCGCTTCCACCACTAAGTCCCAGAGGGGTGGGTCCAGCCGGCGGAAACTCTGCTTCAGTCCTGCTTCTAGCGGCACGGAAGCCTGAGGATGCGGTTTAAAAAATAAAGGGAGACATTGTATTTGTCATTTTATTTTATTTTACCACTTGCTTTTGAACTTGGAAGGGGGGAAAGTGAGTACCAAGGTCATGCAGGTGCACGCTGCGGGTAGCAGGCGGACTGGATTAACTCACTGTCTGAAGAGCGGGTAGAAACCAGCCCTGGGGCCTCATCAGTGTTCACGCAGATTAATGCTCTTAAACGCTCTGTCCAGACCCCTCACCTGTGAGTCCTTGTCTCCCGGCTGCCAGGCCCCTCGCTTGCAGGTGGTTCCATATCCCAGGTGCCTCAGAAAACCCCGGCGCTCTCCCTCCCTGCAAGACGTTTTCTTTGTCCTTGTCTTGGGTACAACTGAGAGTGGCGGGAGAGTTGCTAGAGCGACTTAAAGCCCTTTCTCTGCTGTCTTCCAGGAGCGGCAGTTCGTTCAGCGAGGTCGTGCAGATGAACTTCGAGATCGCCAGCTTCAGCAGCCTCTCGGGGACGCAGCCCATCACGTGGCAGGTGGAATACCCGCGGAAGGGGACCACGGACATCGCCGTGTCGGAGATCTTCGTCAGCCAGAAGGACCTGGTGGGCATCGTCCCCTTGGCCGCGGTAAGACCCGCGTCGCCGCAGACGCTCCTGTGTTTGTGTCTCGTCGCATCCCGGGCCGTCCCCGTCTTTCCCGGGGTGTTCGATGCAGCTGTTCTATGGGGCGTTTACTTTGAGAGTTTCCCATCTTCCCCTGGAAGTGGCTGTGTTCATCAGCCGGGCTGTTCTCAATTTTAGTTATTCGCAGCCGCCTCGTGATGTTGACCGTAGCCCCATGCCGAATGTGTTGTTACTTCCTTTTCTTCCTTAAGCCTATTCCAGGGGTTTCTTCTGGTCTTTTTTTATAAGGAATCTTTAGAAC
>VBSM01000883.1:1528867-1546461 GCA_008086735.1 Cheirogaleus medius | reverse complement strand
CCCCCCCCACCCGGAGGCAGTGGTGTCACCGACGTTGCCAAAGCTGAGTGACCACATGACAGGACAACTGACCAGACTCGGCTCAACCCAGACCCACGCGCCCCCCACCCCAGCCCCTCCAGGTCACTACGGGCAAACACCAATCCCTGGTTCACGGCCACCGTGGGTTCAGCCCAACTGTCAGAGCAAGCGGAGGCCAGGGGACAGCTTTCTCAGTGGCCAGCCCACCCACGGGGAAAGACGGAAGAGATGCCAAGAAATGAAGCCAAGGGACTGGAAAGATCCCTGTGGGGTTTCCCGTTCCTTTTTGTAGATAAGCCGGATCGTTCTGGGACGTTGTGGTTTTCACCGCTAGCCACTCAGGAGATGATGGATGCACCCTGACATGTCCCCAGACATTTATGACACCTTCAGGGGCAGCAATGACGATGGCTCTATCACGCACGGCCACGTCGCACCCTTGGCGTTGCTCGTAATTATTTATATATTCAGGAGCCGCCCGGTTTCCTCCCACCGCAGCTCAGGGAGGTAATAAGTGAGAAAAGTCAATGGTCTGTAAATTACAACATTGATTAAAGAAGTGATTGCTGATATAACTCGTGCTCGGCTATTATGCTAATGCCTGCCCGGACCCAGGACAGTGTTTACATGCTAATGACAAGACCGCACAGCCACCAGAATTGGTTTCCGTCCCTCATCACCATGTAAACATTTTTGAACCACTCTTGACCACAAATGAGAAGACCAATCCGCGCGACGCCCTCCCGGCTTCTCCCTGCCACAGTGCCCGGCAGATGGAGGAAATTGTCTCAGCCCGGCCCTCACCAGCTGCCCCCCAAACAGAAGATAAAAACAGGGCCCAGACCAGCCGCCTGTAGTTCCCGGAAGCTGGGGAAAGAGAGGGCGGTCGGATCACGAGAGCTCACCACGCAGCACACGGTGTTATTAGGCTGGGTCCACGGAGCCCCAGAAGGAGACTCCGCTCCCTCTGAGTGCACGGTCCAGGCAGGGGACAGACAGGCAGGTCAGCCGTTGTAGCTCAGTGCGGCGGGTGCTGCCTGAGGAGGCCAAGAGTGACTTCGCTAACTCTGAAATGTCCCGCTAAACTGTACGTATGTGCGTTTCTCCAGCAAGAATTATCTTTCTGTGTATTCTCAGAGGAGTCAGTAACCCCAGGAAGATTAGGAAACATTGCCTGAGAGCTTTCTAGAAGCTTTTGAACTAACTTCTTGTATTTCTGCTGTTTGGGGCTCTACCTCTTCTCAGTCTCTCGCTTCATCTCCCACCAACCCCAAGATCTTTGATGATTATCTTGAAGCAGGCGTTCCTATGAATGGAAGGCCTTGTTTATCCATCCATTCTTCCTTCTGTCCATCTGTCTGTCCATCCATCCATCTGTCCACCCATCTGTTCATCCATCCATTCATCTGCCCATTCATCCATCTGTTCATCCATCCATTCTTCCTTCTGTCCATCTGTCTGTCCATCCATCCATCTGTCCACCCATTCATCCATCCATCCATTCATCTGTCCACCCATCTGTTCATCCATCCATCCATCCATTCATCTGTCCACCCATCCATCCATCCATCCATCTGTCCACCCATCCATCCATCCATCCGTCCACCCATTTGTTCATCCATCCATTCATCTGTCCACCCATCTGTCCATCCATCCATTCATCTGCCCATTCATCCATCTGTTCATCTGTCTATTCACCCATTCACCCATCCATCCATCCATCTATCTATCCATCCATTCATCTATCCATCTTTCCATCTGTCTATCTATCCATCCATTCATCTATCCATCCATTCATCTGTCCACCCATCTGTTCATCCATCCATTCATCCATCTGTTCATCTGTCTATCCACCCATTCATCCATCCATCCATTCATCTATCCATCCATCTGTCCATCCATCCATCTGCCCATCTGTCTCTCCATCCATCCATCCATCTTTCCATCCATCCATCCATCCATCATCTATTCATCCATCCATCCATCCATCCATCCATCCAATATCTGCCTTGCTGAGCTTCTGCGTCATGAGCAGCTAGTGTAAGGAGCCTGAGATCAAAGATGAAGAAGACAACCTGGCTCTGCAGGATGGGTCGTATTGCTTCTCTATAATGCAACTTGGTTTCAGTTTTCAGTTCATTACTGTGGCAGAAACAGAATCTCAGTCTAATTTCCAGGGGACCTAGCTACAGCCGAGGCGCTGGGGGAGGGGGTTCCTGGTCTTCTAGTCTTCCAGAAGTTCACAGTTCTAGGCGGACATCCTTTACCAGTCAGTCCTCGAGGATTGCCTCCACGACGGCCTCGCCATCGTCCACGTTGGCCCTGCCTGCCTGCGAACACAGGCATCTTCCTGCTGTCTCACTTCCGCACTGGGAATGTCCCTGGGGCTATACATAAGATGCATCTTTGAATGAATGGCTTTGGAACACACAAGCCAGATATTTTTAGACTTTTATGTTTATTTTCTTTATGCATTTCTTTTGCTTTCTGCTCCATCTCATCCCTTTTGTGAGACAACAATCTGCTAGAAAGGAGAACTGGAAGGGAAGACTACAGGGCGGGGAACGCAGGCTGGTGGTCATGCACGGGAGTCTGCCCTTCGTGTGATGAACAGCTAAAAGACAAATGTGCAAACCATTCCAGGGGGGACAGGAGGCATGTCCCAGGGACCCGTGAGCTGGGCCAGGCCAGGCACACAGGGAGGGTGCTCCAGGGCAAAGGGACCTGCACCACCAAGGCCTGCGGGCCCTGGAGAAGCATCGGGACCGTGTGTGAGTGGAGGGGACAGAGCTCAGGCTCATGTGAACCCTGCTGGGGACAAGGCGCTGCAGGCCCAGCATCCTGGGAGGCCAGCTGGGGTGGGGCCGGGTGCAGCTCACTTTCTGCGCACACAGCAGCCTGGGGCACAGACGTCTCTGGGGCTCACATCACATCCCCTCGGCCCACCCAGAAGTCAGCCACAGCTGTAGTTCTGTGCAAGTCCAAGTTCACTTTTTCATTGCAGTTTCACCTCAAGCCATGTGCTATTTCCTATTCCAGGTGGGGACAATCTTTGACCAGCAGAAAATAGGAGCTGGTAGATAATATTCCTGCCTCTTATCCCTCAGGTGGACAATTCCTTGGAGAACCTGAGCCCGATGGTTCCTGTAGTCGCCTTAAAAGTGCACCTTCCTATCGGCTTTCCCTCTTTCTCTGTCTCCCTCGGTCTGTGCTTTCACCCTGCTGCCTGGGCTCACCTCCCAGTTAAACCAACTGCACTGAATCCTTGTCTCAGGCTCTGCGTTGGGAGGAACCTGAATGAAGCATATGTGCTTTGCTGGAGAATAAGACTAACCAGAGCATGGTGGTCTCCAGGGCCCCACGAACTTCTCCTCCATCCTCTCTTCCCCTGTCTCTGCAGGTGTCTGACCACTGCGACTACGTCTTTGTCAACGGCAAAGAGATAAAGGGCAAGATGGACGCGGTGGTGAACTTCACGTACCAGTACCTGAGCGCCCCTCTGCACGTCACCGTGTGGGTGCCGCGGCTGCCCCTGCAGATCGAGGTCTCTGACACGGAGCTCAGCCAGATTAAGGGCTGGAGGGTCCCCATCGTGGCCAGTAAGAGGTGAGCCTGGGTGGAAGCGATGTCCTGGAGCCATGACGACAATAGCGTTATTTACTGTCCCTAACACTAAGGGACCTGGTGCGTAGTAGGTGCTGGTATTATCTTGACTATTCCATCTCCCTAAGTCCTAGCAACCACCTCTGAGGAGGCCAAGGCTCCAAGAAGACCCAGCCCAGCCCAAAAGCTGGTGGACAGCAGGTCCGTGTCAAACCCAGGTTGTCTGCACCCCACACCTGCCTCACATTGGACTCTCTTGCAGGCAGCTCTCCCAAAATGCCACCACGGAGATAATACAGTGTTTTAGCTTCTCAGTCACTGGGGAATTTGAGGTTCAGTTTATTTACTCTAAGTAAAACATTAAGAGTTCTCCCCTGTGCTTTATGAATATCTGTAAGCTTGAAACGTTCTATGCAGATCAAGTTATTGGATACAATTTAGTGGCATTTATACTGGACCAAGGGATACTGTCTGCAAAAAGCATCTCATCTATTCTCTGTGACTCGGGCCTGTCTGTCACGGGTAGGAATTTGGGGTCTTGTATTTTTTTTAGCTCTGTGGTCCCCAGATTAGTGTGTGTTTAGCCAAGTGAGGGTGTGGCTGAGTTCCCGGCTCCCTGCCTGGAATTCTTTATCCCAAACCATCAGGGCTATTTTCCTGACCGTCCCCCAGGTACCAGGGTCTTCCTGTTAAGGGACAAACTAGAGTTTGCCTCAGGGAGATGGCAAATCCATTTCTACAAGGAGAACTTGAAGGACTTTGGCCTGATTGGAGGAGGACAGTCCAGCCAGGCCTTCAGATCATTTAGGAATCCTGAGTGGCCAAGATAATGGGTGTGTTCCACGTCCCCAAGGGAGCAGAACTGAGACTAGCTGGGCTCCAAGGTCAACAGGATCACCACGTATGGTTAACCAGGTTGTGCACTGTACAACCAATCCAAGCTCTGCCACTTAGTAGCTTTGTGAGTGTGGGCAAGCGACCCACTCTCTGTGCCTCTGTTTCCTCATCTGGACATGAGACTATATTTATGGGTTTGCCTCATAGTGTTATGAGATTAAAAGAGTTCATACACCAGGGAGCTTAGAGTGGGACCTGGCCCATCTCAAGAGCGTAATACGGCTCTGTCCGATAGCACTTTCTATCGTGGTGGAATGTTCTAGAACCACACTGCCCAATACGGTGACACGAATAGCACATGTAGCTCTGGAGCACTCAGATTGTAGCCAGCCTGGAGAAGTTGAATTTTTAAAATGCATTTGGTTTTTACTTATTTAAATTAAAATTTAAATAGCCACACGTGGCCAATGGCGACTTACAAGATGGCGCAGGCCCGGTAAATATCAGCCCTCATGTCTCTTATTGGTCAATAAATGCGTTCGAGGAGGAGATGCCCAGCGATAGGACCGGAACGCCACGTGTGGTTGGGGCTCCTGTCTTGACGTCACCTCCTTGGGTTGAGGCGGGCACCCGCCTGTCTCGAGAACACCGTAGACTCCTCTCCCCGCGTCTGAGAGCCCCTTCTCCTTCCCGCAAGGCCCACCCGAGAGAGCGAGGACGAGGACGAGGAGGACAGGCGTGGCCGGGGCTGCGCCCTCCAGTACCAGCATGCCACCGTGCGGGTCCTCACCCAGTTCGTGTCCGAGGGGGCCGGCCCCTGGGGCCAGCCCAGCCACCTGCTCAGTCCCGACTGGCAGTTCGACATCACACACCTGGTGGCAGACTTCATGAAGCTGGAGGAGCCTCGCGTGGCCACGCTGCGGGACAGCCGGGTCCTGGCCGGGCGGGAGGTCGGGATGACGACCATCCAGGTAGGAATCCCGTGTTCCCCGCATGGAGCATGCCGTGCGGTGCCGGGGGAGACTCGAAGTGGACAGGTCCCTGCGGCCAATTCCTTGTCCCCACGATGGCTCCAGACGGTGTCGTGGGGACACAGAAAGGTGATCCCGGACCAGCTCTTTGAGTTCTAGTCTCCTTCCAGACAGAACTGGGAAGGTGGCCGGGCGCAGTGGCTCACGCCTGGAATCCCAGCTCACTGGGAGGCCGAGGCGGGAGGATGGCTTGAGGTCAGGAGTTCGAGACCAACCTGAGCAAAAGCAAGACCCCGTCTCTACTAAAAATAGAAAAATTAGCCGGGCATGGTGGCACATGCCTGCAGTCCCAGCTACTCGGGAGGCTGAGGCAGGAGGATCGCTGGAGCCCAGGAGTGTGAGGTTGCTGTGAGCTAGGCTGACGCCACGGCACTCTAGCCCCGGCAACAGAGTGAGACTCTGTCTCAAAAAAAAAAAAGAAAAAAGAAAAAGAATTGAGAAGGTGGCTGCATGTCCTGAACACCCCCTACAACTCCGCTCCCCACTGCCACAGCCTCCATTCCCGCCTCGTCCCGACGCTGCCTGTCCTACCTCCCCGATTCTCCCAGACGCACCCTCCTATGCTCCCTTAGCAAAGCCTTCGCCTCCTCTCTGCGTGGCTCTCCCAGCAGCAGTGAAGGAGCACGGATTCTTCCTCTCGCGCCTCCTTCCCGTCCCTCACTGTCTCCTCCTGCCATCCACTCATCCAACAGACCCTCTCGGCAATCCTGCTCCCGCCCTCTCGCTTCGGGAAACGAATGGAATGGTAGGATTTCGGGACAGGCGACGGAGGGGGCACGCATGGCCTTTTCCTCCACCCCTCAGGTCCCACGCAACTGACTCCACCTCGGTGGAATGTCACTGCGAAACGATCGGTACATTTCTGCCATTTCGCCTGGACGTCTCAAGCCCAACACGTGGCTTATGAGACGAGGCAGAAAGTCCTGTTTCAGCAGAAGATGCAAAGCCAGGAGTGGACCATTTATAATTCAATTCTCCCCGGTTCATTCCACAGTCCACTTAGAATTGGATGCGAGCTGCACAAAATCAGCTTGTGTGCAACTCTTCATGCGTCTGGTCGACGAGCTCACCATGGACAGCTAACTAGGTCGTGCGTTATACGAGGGTCTTCATCTAAATGAAATATTGCTGGGAAAGGATCTAACCTCTGGAGACAGGTGTGATGGGTTTTCCTTGTGCCCTACCGATCCCACAGGTGTTGTCCCCGCTCTCCGACTCCATCCTGGCAGAGAAGACGGTAACCGTGTTAGATGACAAAGTGTCGGTGACAGACTTGGCCGTCCAGCTCGTGGCTGGGCTGTCCGTCACCCTCCACCCCAACGCGGAGAACAGCAAGGCCATCACAGCTGTGGCCACGGCGGAGGAGCTGCTGCGGACCCCCAAGCAGGTAGGGGTCCAGACGGCAGGGGTCGGGCGGGAGCAGAGCCAGCGTCTATGCCAGAGGCAGCGGAACGGGAGGGAGGAGGCGGGAACGGGGTGGGTTGGCAGAACCATGGTCCACGATGGAGGCCACGTCATTGCAGACAGAGGTGCTCATCTTACCCACATAGCTTTTGGGCCACACAGACCAAGGGTCTGCGATGAACCAGAGCGGTGACTCAGTGCACAGAGGTGTCGCCGTTACCTACCGCTGCGTAACTCCTGCCACAAACTCAGCAGCTTAAGACAGCGCCCACCTGTCAGCTCACGGTGCTGTGGGTGGCTCAGCCGGGTTCTCTGCTCAGGGCACCCCGCAGCCGAAATCAAAGTGCGGGCTGGCCGGGTGCTTGCCAGGACGCTCTGGGGAAGAGTCTGCGTCCACAGTCATTTATGTGTCGGCAGAAGCCAGATCTTCGCAGTTGTGAGGTTGAGGCCCCCAGCTCTTTGCTGGTGACTGGCTGGGAGCTTCTCCTAGCAACCTAAGGCCACCACAGTCCTCCCTCCTCTCTCCCCAACCCTCCCCACGGGCCTCAACCCAGCAGCGGTGCAGGGGTCCTCACTCTCCAGCCTCCCTGCCTCCCTCTCCTGCCACCAGCTAGAGAAATCACTCTGCTCTGAAGTAAGGGTCCAGGTGACATCATTGGATCCACCCAGATAGTCCAGGAAGATCTCCTCGCTCCTCACCTTCAGGCCACCTGCGCCATATAACACAGCTGTGAGCAGTATCACACTCATCACGCATGTGTTCTGGGGTTTAGGGTGGAACATCCTTGGTGGGGCCATTCTGGAAGCTCTGCCTACCACATGGAGACAGCTGCGACCTGACTTTGCTCCAGAGTGTCCTGGGATGGTTGCGGGTCCCCATCCAGCCCGCAGCGCTGGCTTCTCATCTCCCTCGAGGGCAGGAAATCAGCGTGGTAGTTTCTAGTCTAGAAAGGGCAGAGTAAGGCAAGTGGAGGAACGTGCAGGGGGAGAGAGCATGGAGCTATTTGCTGAGAATGTGTAATCAATTAGGGCAGACGATTGGCATTGCAACGTCCCTGGCATGGGGTGAGGCCACCGGTCCCCTCCCTGACGTGGCCCATCTGTCTTCATCAGGTGACAGTAATTGGCAGCCCCAGCACCGACTCGGGGAGTTTGTGGCTGTGGTTCATCTGATTTGCAGACAGGACTGTTGAAAGGACCGAGCTCTCAATCATTCCCGGGCGTGTGTTATTTTAAGTCGTTCAGAGTTTCTCATCTTTGGGGAGATGCGTTGGCCTCTCTGATAAAACGCCAGGTTCCAACCTCTCCGTAATGAGCTAATGGAAGGACTTGGTCTCAATCACACAGCGGGACGGACGGAGATGGATTTTGGCACGCCGAGGGCACTCGGGGGTTTAGCTCCGATTGTCTGCCCTTCGGGGGCTTGTTTTATGTTAACTTCTTTCTCCATCTAGAGTTTGTGAAGGAAAATTAAATCAAGAGGAAAAGTCAGCCACAATGAATTTGCACACTACTAACAGGGCCTGATCTCAGCCCACGGAGTGTGGAAGGCTGGCACCTTGTTTGTGATATTTTCAACTTGGAAATACAAAATCTGAAAGAATTTTGCACCCACAAATATGAGGGTCATGGCGTATGCATTCCCCCACGCTTTGTTTGTTCTGCAGAAAGCCAGGATAGGAGGATGAAAAGATGAGTCCTGTGGGATTTACACATGAGGCTGATGCATTAGCGAGGGGCTCTCGGGGGTGGGGGGAACAGGGCGGGAACCGCATTGCTGAGCCAGCGTCACCTGGCTTCAGTTTGATTCCCCCAGAAGCTAAGCCTGAGCAAGGATTCAAGTGCAAGGACTTTATTTAGCAGATAAAAGCAACCCCAGTGGAGAAGCCGGTGGGTGATGCTTCCAGCTCAGCCACCTCCGAGGGCAGCTGGTTTTATTAACCAAGATATCGCTGAACCGGTTAGCGGGGGGGTCTGTGCATCATCGATGACAATGAGTGGCTTCCACAACAGGCCCTTGTCCTGTGGTCACAGACACTGATTACTGGCCCAGTCTTTGGAACCGATGCAGGTACTGCGGGGGAGGGGAGGGGCAGTGCCGGGAAACACCTTCTGGCCAAGGGCGTTAAAGCAGAATCTCCCTCTTCTCTCTGCACCCACCCCGGGATGCAGCGGCACCTTCGACTTTGCCTGAGAAATAAGGAAACGAGCGTGTTTTGCCCATTACGGCTGGCCCTGTTGTCCTGTCAAAGGTGCTCTGTTGGCTGTCACCCGAGGGCAGTGATGTCCCACGAGCTAGCGGATGGCATTACATGGGGCTTTTCTGTGTTGTTGGTTGTCGGTTTGTTCCTGGTGAGGATGCTGCTGCTGCTGTCAGTGGGTTTCTCCATTTGTCACCATTTAAATTAAGGTGATTTCTCTGACCTTGCCATAATGCCTGTAGGGTTCCTCCCTGCATCCTTCGGCCGCTGGGTCTGGACTCGGGGTCCCGCTCCCTGTTTCTCAGGGTGTTCTCTAGGACAGGGTTTCCAGAGGGGAGACACTCCCCCAGGGTGGTCTTCTAACGCCGTCTCTCCCCGCAGGAAGCCGTGGTCAGCACGTGGCTGCAGTTCAGCGATGGCTCGGTGACACCCCTGGACATCTACGACACCAAGGACTTCTCCCTGGCGGCCACCTCCCAGGACGAGGCCGTCGTTTCGGTCCCCCAGGCTCGCTCCCCCAGGTGGCCCGTCGTGGTGGCGGAGGGCGAGGGCCAGGGGCCCCTGGTCCGCGTGGACATGACAATCGCAGAGGCCTGCCAGAAATCGAAGCGCAAGAGCGTCCTGGCCATGGGCCTCGGCAACGTCAGGGTCAAGTTCGGACAGAATGACGCGGACCCCGGCCCCGCAGGGGATTACAAGGAAGCCGAGATCAAGAACCACGCCAGCGAGCGCCGCCGGCAGAAGGGGCCGGAGCAGGAGCCCGCGGGCCAGGACGGGCCCCTCTACGGCAGCTCCTCCCTGGGGCGCGAGGAGGGGGCGTTGGGCAGGGCCACCACCACCGCCAAGTCGCTGCTGGACAACAGAGTGGCGAAAAACGGCCGGGTGGACGCGGGCAGGCTGGCTGGGGAGGGGCAGCTGCAGAACATCCCGATCGACTTCACCAACTTCCCGGCCCACGTGGACCTCCCCAGGGCGGGCGGCGCGCCGGGGGAGGACGAGCCGGTGCAGACGCCTCGGGGCCTGAGCGACCTGGAGATCGGCATGTACGCGCTGCTGGGCGTCTTCTGCCTGGCCATCCTGGTCTTCCTGATCAACTGCGCCACCTTCGCGCTCAAGTACAGGCACAAGCAGGTGCCCCTGGAAGGCCAGGCCACCGTGACCCACTCACACGACTGGGTGTGGCTGGGCAACGAGGCGGAGCTGCTGGAGAACTCGGGGGACGCGCCCTCGCCGCCCCTGCAGGAGCACACGACGGTCATCGACCGCGGCCCGGGCGCCTATGAGGAGCGCAGTCACCTGCTGGTCAACGGTGGCGGCGGTGCCCAGAAGCAGGTGCAGAGCCAGGTGCACAGGGCAGCGGCGGCGGGCGGGCAGCGGCAGGGCAGGGACCCGAAGCAGGAGCCGCCGCACTCGCCCACCTCCAAGAGGAAGAAGGTGAAGTTCACCACCTTCACCACCATCCCCGCGGACGACGACGGCTGCCCCACCGTGAACTCCATCCTCGGGGGCAACGAGGATGACATCAAGTGGATGTGCTGAGACGTGGGGGGCGGGGCGCCCCAAGGACACAGGGGCCCTCTGGCCCAGCCCCTCGGCCTGGCTGCCTTCCTTCGGGTCCGCGGTAGATCCCTGCTCCAAAAATGGGCCCACGCGGGGCAGGAGTTCTTGCTGGGCTGAGTAGGAAGGTCTGGGCCTCCGTGGCACTGGGAAGCTTTGAAGCCGGGAAGGGACATTTTTTTGTATCAAGAGGTTTTTTGTTTTTTTGTTTTTTCCAGCAGTCCACGAATTTTCAAGAGTCAGAGGAATAAACTCTCGGGCGTGCGGGGAAGTGCAGACCAAGATATTAAACTGCACAAGGTGAAATTAGGAAGGTTATTTTATGAATCATCCTATAACACAGACAAGCTACCAAAAATCATTTGTTAAAAAAATAAAATGAAAAAAAAAGACAAATAAAAAGAGATAGAAATGATAATCTGTTTATATTTCTAATAAAGGAGCAAAATATAAAAATAGGGCCCATTAAGAGACATTTTCCATTTTAGTTCAATATTCTCGCTTTGACTGTCTACAAGGGGCTGCCTCTTGGGATAGAATGAAGGATTTTTTTTCTTTTTTCTTTTTTTTTTATTTCAGCATATTATGGGGGTACAAATTTTAAGGTTTCGAATAATGCCCTTGTCCCCGCCTCCCCCCACAAGTCTGAGCTTCAAGCGTGACCATCCCCCAGACAATTTTTTCTTCTCTTTTCCATGTTTCCTTTTTTTTTCTTTTTTTGCCTTTCTGTGTCCTGGACTTCTATTTCATTTATATTTAATGTTTATTTCTAAGGATCAAGGGGTATATTTTTCTTAAAGGAAACATAAATTATATTCCTGTTTGTTAGACGGATTCCTATAAACAAGGTCCATGCATCCAGTCTTTGAGTAGTAACGTTCACGCTTTGCTATAGCCCTCCAGCCTGGTTTGTGTTTGCTGGGTTTTCAGTTAGAAGGAGCCTCAGAGCCTCTTGTGGGAACCGTCGCTGGGCCACCTCCACCATGGGACATTGCTAGCGGCCATGCGGAGGGGACGAGGCCGGCAGATGGCACCCAGCCTGGACCACCGGACCACGCAGTGACTCCTCCCCTCCTGCCAGGGGGCAAGTTGGGTCAAACACAAAAGAGACACCATGCCCAGGAATAGTCACAGCCGGCCTGGGGAGATGGGTCTATCCCAGGACATATCCGATGCTGAAAAAAAATGAACAAAGATTTAAAAAAAAAACAAAAAAAAACTGGGAGTTTTTCAGTTGTTTTCCTTACTTTGTTGGGTGGGGTATAATACCAGCGTAAACTCTAAAGATAAAAATCTATGTTAGATTGTCAATCAACTGTGTTTTTGAACAGCATAATTGTGTAGCGGCACATTGCAAACACGCATTCATCCAAAGTGACACGTATGTGGCCCGGCAGACCACGGCAGAGTGAAGTGAACCCCCTCGTGCTCACCCGGCTCCGGGTCTCTGTGCACGGCGGCTGTGGTGACCATGGTGGCCGCGGCAGGCGCGGGAGGAGGAAGCCCGACGGCACGCCATGCTCTCATCGAAGATGCCAGGGGTGTTTATCGTGTTTATTTTTTTAATTACTAAAACCAGTAGCTAAGAAAGGGTCCTCGAAGCCTCCTCCCCGTGATGGGACCTTTTAAAAATATATTTGTAGTACATGTTGTAGACGGAAAGAAGATATTTATTTATACCTGTGATGCCAATTGTCATTAAAAGGCGTATCATGGTGTGACGTTCCGTATCTCGTGGGGTGTTTCTTGTTTCCCTGAGTTCCTGCTCCCCACCCCGAAAGGTGCCACCGCTGAAGAGCCAGGCTGTTAGGCTGCGGGGAAGACAACGCATTTGCCCGTCTCTTTTTATTTTTCCTTCTTGGTTTCTTGGCCGACCCGGAGTAATTCCTAAATAGAAAACCTTTCTCTCACATGTGCGAGTCAGGGGGACTGAGCTGGGCTCCAAAATGTGCCTTTTTTACAGCTTGCAGGGTGACGCTAAGGCCACCGACCCGAGGCCACGCTTTGCAAACTGCCCATTTACATCCGAGAAGGACGGCGCCGGTCTTGAATGGAAGTTGATGTTAAATCTCTCCTCTGGGGAGAGGGGTTGCTTCTGCTTGTTTTGTGTGTGTTGTTGTTGTGTGTTTGAAGTTTGTGTGGGACTGTTGTTGCTGTCGATTGGGTGGGGGAAGAAAATTTTTTGGTAGAAGACAAGGTTTTTTATTTATTTTTTTAAATAACAACTTTATTAAGATACCATTCACATACCAAAAACTTGACCCATTTAAGCTGCACAATTTAATGTTGTTTAGTATATTCACAGAGTTGTATATCCTTCATCACATCCATTTTAGAGCATTTTCATCATCCCAAAAAGAAACCCCATGCCCTTAGCTGGCACTGCCCTGAGCCCTACTCTCACCAGCCCTGAGCAACAGCCACTCTACTTCCTGTCTGCATGGCTTTGCCTAGAGGTGCCGGAATTTATATCCTTATGAGAGACCCTCCTGAAAACGCTCCCGGTGGGTTATCATCTCCATGAGGACACCAAGCAACAATGTTGCTGCTTGCGAGACGCAGGTGGGACTAATGTACTGTGATTGCTCCTTAATCGAGGCTGCGGGAGAGACCTCAGCCTGCTCACAACACAGCTGCCCACACTCGGTGAGCGAGAACAGAGCCTTCAAGACCACAAGCTCAGGTATATAAAACATGAAATTTCATTTTTTCCCCCCTATACCAGAAATTATTTTTTATGAAGTCTTTTACCTTTAGGAACAAGAATTCAATTTCAAACAACTCAGATTCTCCTCCTCCTCTCTCCCCAGGGATGCATCTAAGTTCCAACATGTTAAAGGAGCGCCGTGAAATTGTCCCAGGAGTCGGGTGGGGGGTTCCGGATCTACCCTGCGCCATCTGTCCGTGCGGGCATCTCAGGAGTCATTCCGGGTCCCCAGACGAAGCTCTTCCAGCTCCAGCTCATTTTCACTTTCCTCCCAGGCTGCTCTGGAACCCACAGGGGCATCTCAGTGCCCGAACACCTTGCCGGGCCTGAAGGAAACGGGGTGGGGGGGAGGCTGAGACCATCCCCACTTTCATGCCCTCCCTGTGTGGATCAGAGTCTACTGCCACCAACCTCCCTGGGCGTTAGGGACTCCTTCGATGTAGGGTTTTATGTATGTCTGCCTTAACATAAATTAGTATACTAGTGAAATTTGCATTATTTTTTACTATGTTGACTCTTTAAAACATGAGTTTGATTCCCGAAATGGTGGGGGTGGGCACAAAAGAATATTGCTCTTCATGAATATGAATAGCTCTTCTGCATGTTTAAAACCATGAACCATTCACAGGTCCCGGGAATTGGGACGTGGGCGTCTTCAGGAACATTATTCTTCCTGCCGGTATTGACTGATAGGTAAAGATCAAATTTGAATGCAAAAAGCTTACTCTATGAATCTGAAAAATGTTTAAGAAAACATTTGGTGGGAAAAATAGTTCACAAGACAGTGCATGCCATACGATTTCAATTTTGTACTTTTAAGAAGGACGTGGACATGGGCTTGTGTATCTACGGAGAATACACTATACTATTACGTAGGCATTTGGGGGTAACATGTCTTCGGTGTAGGACAAGAGTGACTTTATATTCTTTTTCACGCTTTTATTTATGTTCCAGATTTATTATAATAAATACAGGTGGCTCATATAATCATGAAAGTTATTTTTTTAAATTCCCATAGAAAAGCCTGTTATGAGAAGCAAGCGAATGGGTCGGATCCCTTCCACATTTTGTCCAAGAACATTTCAGCCCCTCCCGATCCCCAAACAACTAGCTAAGTGCTCACCTCTCAGGGATGGTGTGTGTGATTGGTCTGTCTCAGATTCGCTGAGGATGTAGAAGCCAATTGTCAGACTCATCCATCCAGATGTGAACACGTGTGTTTGTTCTAAGATCTTGGCAGGGAGGAAACATCAGTGTCCAGGAAGCCGGGAGCCGGTGAGCCCATGTGTCTGTTTTCTCTCCTGCTGTGGAAGCCACGCAGAGCAGGGGCTGTGAACACGGCTCTTGGCCCAGAGCTGCCCCAACCTTCCCGAGCACAGGTGTCTCCTGCGGAGCTCATTGGCTAAATGCACATTATCCTTCGGGGGTCCGGGGTGGGACCCGAGGTCCTGCCTTTCTAATCAGCCTCCTGGTGATGCTGCGGGGACTGGTCCACGGGTGATGCCTTCCCTGGCGATGGCTTCCAGGGTCCGGGCAGGCGCTACCGGGAGCTCCTCCAGCCTGGGTGAGCAGCTGGAGCCGGGGAGCGCGCGCTCCATCTGGTGGCGCTTCGGATAATAGCAAGGGCAAGAATAAACTCTGCAAGGAAAAGGCGAAACTTTCCTGATGGCCAGATTCTGGCGGGAAGTGGGTAGATTGTCGCATCCAGGTGAGAGGTTGTGGCAGGAGATGAAAGAGGCAGGCAAATGACACATCTGGAGAACAGGGGTCAACCAGATCCTCTGGGAGCCCACTCATCTCCCCCTGAGCCACCTCACAGGCAGCAGAGCTCTGCTTTCCCCAGAGTTATTGGTTAGAAACACAACGGCCAGGCAGACCCAGCTCAGACCCTGGCTCAGATTCCACCCCTAGGCATGTGCCCCAGAGAACTGAAATCAGGTGTTCACATAAAAACTTACATGCAATGCTCAGAGCATCGTTCGCAATAGAGGAAAGCAACCTGAAAGTCCCTTAGTGGACGCACGGACAAGCAAGAACGTGGTCCATCCATGCAAGGGACCGGTATTCAGTCGCGGAGAGGAATCAAGATCTGACACGTGCCACAGCACGGATGAGCTTTGGAAACACGCCGCTAAGTGAACAGAAGCCAGACACGAAAGGCCCACCTATTGCGTGAGTCCGTCTACATGAAGTAGTCCGGCACAGGCAAATCCACAGGGACAGAAAGTAGAGCTTCGTTGCTCTGGGCTGGTGAGAATGGAGACAAGAGAAGGGATAGCTAAAGGGGTTTGGGGTTTCTTTCTGGGGTGATGAAAATGTTCTAAAATTGACCACGATAATGGTTGCAAACTCTGTGGATATAGTAAAGAGAGGATTGAATTGTACACTTTAAAAACAAAAACAAAAAACCTGGCTGACTCAGGCACTTAAAGCTGAGTGGGCTTGGCCAGGTGCAGGGGCTCACACCTGTAATCCCAGCACTCTGGGAGTCTGAGGTGGGAGGATCACTTGAGGTCAGGAGTTCGAGACCAGCCTGAGCAAGAGCCCCAGCCCGACATACCTGGCACTGGAGTGGTACAGGTGCTATTCACCGAAGGTGTATTTTTAAAGGCGAATCAGGGATGACCTATTCGGGAACAAGGAGATGTGCATCAGGCAAGCAGGTCCAATGCAGAAGAGCTTACCTACCATGGGTGACGGCCAGCGGTTACTCAGCATCATCGGCAAAGCAGCGTTACCATGGAAACCACTCTCAGGCTCTGTGGTCCATACTCAGGTTCTTCTCAGGTGTGATGTCCAAATGTGCATTTCATAAAAACCGTAACATGTTCTAATGATTTTGAAGCTGCTACCTCCATCATTGACCTTCATATAAAGGAGCACACTTCTCTGTGTGTTTCCTGGTCAAAGTGTAACTGTGCCTTTCCTGGGAACAAGTCCATCAATATGTCCCTAGACACATCCCCAAAACACAGGGTCAAAGGTCTTCTTTTTCCTCCCCATCAGGTAATAAGAAAAGCAGGTGTGTTTTGCCCAGCAGGTGTGTGGAGTAAGGCTGCAGCTTTCACGGGCTCCGTCAGGGGCTTTCCGCTGTGCGAAGGGAGGAGAAATTACACACTAAGCTTTCTTTATTGTTTCCCCGGCAGAACATTTACCGCACAAATGCCAGGAGTAATACTGGAATCCATCCGCTCCCAGCTGCTGGCTTCGGGATCACATATAATTCAGTTTCAGAAGAACCACAGAACTGGAGAAAGCACAGACTTGAGTATCCGTATGAAACCTGCGGGAATTGGCAAAAATAAAATTAATTCCCGGATCTCACGGGGCTCTTCAGTCCGTGCCCCTCTGTGTGTGGAAAGTCGGCTTTCAAAAGGAGCTTGAAAAATGAAGCTTGATTTTGCAACCTCTGAAACTCTCTGGGACCAGGAATAGCTTTGCCCAGGATCAACCCCCTGTATGTCTTCATTTTAAAGCTATTTAATGACACCAGTGCCCGTTCATTCATTTTGGTTCTGAAAGAAACATTGCACTGTACTAGCAGAGAGCTTGGAAAGTGAGTAGAAGGGAAAACAAATAAGAATAGCAGCAATGGAGAGGGCAAAATAAGATACAAAAGGAAGTGCTGGGTAGAGAAGAAAAATGGAGAGTATGGCATGATTTCTATATGAGTCAGGACTCTTTTAATTACAAGAGGCAAGAAATCCAACTCAAAATGACTTAAGGAAAAAAAGTTGGGATGGGGGAGGAGCCTAGCTAAAATGAAAGTCTATGAAGCTTCAGGCATAGCTGGATCCAGGTGCTCATACAGGTCCTGAGTGCTGTCACTCCTTCTGCCTCTCAGTCTTGTCTTTCCCTGTGCTCCCTGCATTCCCAGGCAGGCAGACAGTGGACATGGAGGTGCCAGGCTTGCTTCGTCCCCTCTCAGTACCTCCATGGAAAAGAACCATTCTTTCCCTTAACCGTTCGGACAAAATACTTAGAATTGAATCTCTTTGAACCGTCGCATCATGTGTCTACTTTTAAAGTCATCACTGTGACTGAAGGTATTTGATGCTGTCACTGCTGGGGTCAAATGTCTGTCTCCATAGCCAAGAAAAATCTCATCATAGACTGAAAAGCAGGGGTGGGATCCTTCCCTGAAACATTATATGGTTGCTATTTTTGTTTTCTTTTTTCTTTTTTTGAGACAGAGTCTCACTCTTTTGCCCAGGCTAGAGTGCCATGGCGTCA
>VBSM01000883.1:1516871-1528767 GCA_008086735.1 Cheirogaleus medius | reverse complement strand
AAAAAAAAAAAAATTCTTTTGTGTAGGTTCCTTCAGCACCTGCGAGGGGAGACGAGAGAAGGCTGCGTGCACAGGTGGCCGCTGAGCCCATCCCTGAGGACCAGCCTCACCTGGGCAAAATGCCCCGCGTCGGTTCCACTATCTATCTAGCCGTGGGTTCTGCTGAGAGTTTTTAAGGCTCAAATCTCCTAAACCTTCCTTCCCGACTCGTGGGCGGCTCCGTTCATTTTTTCCCGACCAACGTCGCAAGCTGCTCGGCTGTGGTCAGCATTTTACCACCTTGATCGGGTGTCCCCAGACTTCCCGGCTGTTTAAGGACCCAAACAGTGACACGTTCTTGCCTATTAAAGTCCTTAGCAGCGCTGGGGACAGTGTGAATCTGATTGAATTTTCCATCAGCCTTGAGTTTAACCTTAGCTGTAACCACCAGCTCCCAGGGAGAGAAATCGATCGAGAGGTAATTAAGGATCATGTCGTATCGGGGAAATAATTATGGGGGTAGGGGGAGGATCCCAGACAACAGTTCTCAGAAGTCACAAGGGCTGGTGATTCATCCTCAGACAAAGACCAGAAGAGCCCTTTGTGGGGAGACAGCGATGTGGATGCTGCAATCAAACACATCAGATCTCAGACACCGAGCCGTCACTATTATGGGAAAGAAATCCTGCTTTCTCGCTGAAGTTGCGCGGGAAATCCCAGGGCTTCCCCTACTGGAGGAATTGTTGACTGGGGTTGGCCTGGGGTCGGGGGGCAATGAATACAGAAGTATCTCATATTTGTAGGAAAAAAAATCTAGAGTGTGCTAAACGCATTTCGCAGGGACTCTGGACAGGAGTGGAGCCCCGCTGTCATTCGGAAAGCAGGTGAGATTTGACCCCCATCCCATTTCATAACCATACAAGGTTATCCATGACCGCTGCACGTCCCTCGTGCTGTGCTCTCGGGCTGTTTCCTCCCCTGTTCCTCCCTCACACCCCAGGTGTTTGCAATCCTGGCCCTTTGCTGCAGAAACCCACTCGAGGTGAGTCAGCCCCTTGGGTTTCACGGACGGTCCTCAATATTACGGGGCTTATCAGGAGGTGTCGCTCGAGAGCACAGACTAGAACAGGCTGTGCCCGGGAATCTTGGGGGCCTCCCCTGCATCTTGTCCCAGGCAGGATGGGAAGTCCCCCTGCAGCTGCCTAGACAGAGCATGTGAGCTCCAGGGCCATCACCGCAGGACGTGAGTGTCCCCAGCGGGCAGTCGCCCCCAAAGACACCGTCGTCTGAATGCTGGAGCCTGAGACTAGGTTGCCACACACAGTGAAAGGGACCTTGCAGATGTGATGGAGTTAAAGGTCATTGTCGGGGAGATGACCCGGGACTGTGCACGGTGGGGAGGAGGGGTCCTTACTCACAAGGGTCCTCAAGGGGGAGGCAGAGAGGTTGGTGGCACAAGTGCAGTGTCAGAGAGAAGCAGCTGGACCGCGACAGCAGGTGGCAGGAAGTGTTGAAGGCTGTGTTGGCATTTTGTGCCTCAGTTTCCCCATATGGAAATGTGTATAACGAGAGGATCTGCCTCACAAGGTTGACGGGAGGATTTGATGAGTTAACACGCGGCGAAGAGGTAGACGGGTGCCTGGCATGTGGGGAGCACTGTCCCCACTTGCACACGCCCCTGTCACCCGAGCACCTGCTGGGTGACCCACGCCGGGCCGGGCAGAGCTCGGGCTGCTCAACCAAGGAAGGGGAGAGGTAGAAGCCGTCACGCCACCCCCGATACACACTCTGCACGCCTGGCTCGAGTCCAGGCCGGTGCCCGCACGTGGCGAGCTGTGTAGCAACAGGGGGAAGCCGGGGGATGATCCCGGGTGAGGCCGAGGCTCCGCGTAGAGCTTGAGTGATGGTCTCAATCATTTCTCACTTTGGCTAAACTCGTTTTGCCAATCCACAGTGTACAAGCGGCCTGAAGAATCTGATTTGGACAGAAACGTCCCAATTTCAGGGATGTTTGGGCTCCAGTCTCCGGATGCGACAAGGGCTGCAGGTCTGGATGTGTCAGGAGCCGCCTGCAGGGGAGGGAGGGAGCCAGGCGGATGGCAGGGGCACAGGTGAGCCATGAACACACCTGAGCCCAAATCCCACCTCGGCCTGCTGCCAGCTGTGTGCCCGCAGGCGAGCGCCTCCAATTCCCTGGGACTCGGTTTCCTCTCCTCTAGAGTGAGCTGCACGGAGGAGGGGGGCCCTGCTCTGTGCAGCCGTTGGAGATTTGCGGAAGATTCTGGCACCGGGATGGACTCGACCCAGTAGCGGTTACTAGGTCAAAGGGAGGTGGGTGGGCTGAGTGCCTAACGGAAAGGCCAAGTATTATGGGCTGCCTTGGCATCTGGGGGGAAATGGGGACACCCCAGATGGCCTGACTGCAAGCCCCCTCTCCACTCCACCCCCACAGGTAAGGTCCCCTTGCCACGCAACCCTCCTCATCGTGGGGACCAGGCACGGTGCCCGCTTGTCCCGAAGCGTCAGGCCTCAGCCCCCCGCCAGTCCACGGAATTAAGAAACACGCCGGTAGCTTCCTCCCTCGGGGGGAGCCAGGGGAGCCAGCATCCTCTGTCCCAACGCAGCCTGCGCCCACAGGCCCGTCTTCTCCCAGCACGACCTCCGTGGGGCCCTGCGTGGCACGTGGCACCTGCTCCCCGGGCTGTGATCTCATCCCCCCAGCACTGGGTGTTGTATCTACGCCCTCAACAACCAGCAGGGTGGATAGGAGAGACGGGAATGGGTTCTAGATTCAGATGGACCTGGGTTCGAACCTCCGGCTCTGCCAACCAGCTGAACAAGCCACCTGACCTTCAGAACCTCAGTTTCCCCATCTTCAATGTGGACGTGATAACACCCGACCCTTATGCCACGGATACGCACACAGTAACCCACACGTAACGACACGTGACACAGCGGTGGGTACATACATCCGCATAATCATCACACGGCCTGGAACTGGATACTTAAAATGGGTCGCATGTAAACTATATCCCAGCAGAGTGGATTTTACACAACCACACAGGGAAGATGAGTGATTCTCTGAATCGATGGCTACAGGGTTAGAATGTGAAGTCAGACGTGAGTGGAGAAAGATATCTCAACACAAAGATTAGAATAGTTTTATTCTTTTTCTTTTTTATTTATTTGTTTTCCTTTTTTATTTTTTTCCAGCATATTATGGAGGTACAAATGTTAAGGTTACGTATATTTCCCTCGACTCCCTCCCCCCAGGAGTCAGAGCTTCAAGCGCGTCCATCCCCCAGTTGGTGCACATCTCACTCACTATCTTTGTATATACCCATCCCCTCCCCCCCACACACACACCTGCTAGACACCTCTTGTATACTCCTGGCTAGAGCTGGAACCCATTCTACTAAGTGAAGTGTCCCAAGAAAGGAAAAACAAGCACCACATGTACTCACCAGCAAATTGGTATTAACGGATCAACACCTAAGTGGACATATAGAATAGTTTTAAAGGAAGAAAGTTTATTTTACTTCTCGAGGGGAGAGAAGGACATGACACAAGAGAAAGGAAGGAGACCGGTAGGCTCTGAGCAGGAGTAGCTCGGGATTTTTATGGGGACAAACAGGAGAGAGGAAAAAGCATAGTCATGGCTGTCGGCTGGTAACAGAAGTGCTGCTTTCATGCTGTTTTGTCTCCTCTGTGGGGCCGGCTGATCAGAATCCTTGCGATGTTGTCTGCCGAGAACTGGAGCAGGGAGTCCGTACCCCTGCTCTCCGCTTAGGGCTCTTCAAGGCTGTGAAAACAAACTCTTAGAGAAAACGAGTTAATCTTAAAGACAACAAGCTGAGTCCCAGGTGTTTGATCAAACAGAACAAAGGACAGCTGTGCTGTGAGTTTATTCCTCTTACTCTTGCTTGACAGTTCACCTTTCTCTGTCAGCTGGTTTATGAACAAGGCCGTCCTTTCAGCCAGGTGTGCAGTCCCTCCCCTAGAAACCCGTGGGTGTCCACATTGCTCTCCCTAGTGGCTCGGGGAACCCGCTGTGGAATGAGGGGGCTCGGCTCAAAGCCAGGCTGCCCCACCCCAGCTCTGCCACCTTGGGAGAGCGGCTGGCCCTCCCTGCCACAGTTTCCCCACCTGTACAATGGGGATAACGGTGGGTCTTTCCCCACGGGGCTGCCTGGGGCTTTAATGAGACGATACACGGTAAGAGCTTCGCACCATGCCGGGAACACAACAGGGCTCAGGAAACACACGTTAGCTCTGAGCAACGTTGTCACCATCGTCGTCACTATCCTTCCCCTCAGAAGGCCACCCAAGCCCCCTCATGCTCTCCAAGCCATCAGGGAGAAGAGGGGGCCACCATGCAGGAAGTGCCACAGTCTGCTGTGAGCGCCTACTGTGTACACAGCAGGGCAGGAGAGGGAGGAAGTGGTGAGCAGAGATGAGCATCTGCCCCTGGCTGCAGGAAGACAGAAGGAAAGACCGAGAGGATGAAGGAAAGACAGAAAGAAAGAAAGGAAGGAAGGAAGAGAGGGAGGGAGGGAGAAAGGAGAGAGAGAGAGAGAGAGAGAGAGAGAGAGAGAAAGAAAGAAAGAAAGAAGAAAGAAAAGAAAGAGAGAGAGAGAGAGAGAGAAAGAGAGAAAGAAAGAAAGAAAGAAAGAAAAGAAAGAAAGAAAGAAAGAAAGAAAGAAAGAAAGAAAGAAAGAAAGAAAGGAAAAGAGTATGAGGGAAAAGACAGAGAGGAGAAGGAAGGGAATAAAGGAAAGAAAAGGAGGAGGAAGGAAGGAAGGAAGGAAGGAAGGAAGGGAGGGAGGAGGAGGGGATGAGGAGAGAGAAAGACAGGAACAGAAAGAAAGCAAAGGAGGAGGCAGAGAGGAGCCCCTTCCCATCCACGCCCCCCAACAAAACCCTGAGGGGTCAGGTGAAGACGTGGGGTTCGCAGGTGCGTCTCAGAGTAAAGGATTAACCTGCTCCAAAGTCTCTGTTCCTATTTGAGTCCAGACGGAGCTCGCCCAGCGGTCCCCGACACAGTGGTCATCTGTCCGCAACCTGCAGGCACCGCCCCTCCGCTCAGAGCTCACCGCAGGGCAGTGGTCCTGCTGACCTGGGCGGCGGCCCAGCCTCTGACCAAGGGGACCGCCCTGTCCCCCACCACAGCCCAGACTCTGCAGGGCCACAGCTCCGCCTCCCGGAAACCAAACCACCGTTTCCCCCGTTGTCTCCTCAAGACGGAGAACCTGCGACCCACAGCTGAGCTTGCAGAGCAGCTTTCTCCTGGAGAAAACTAAGATAAATCGCTGGGAGCCGATTGCAAAATTGCCTTGCCGGAGAGATGGCTTAAACGAAGTTGTTTGTGCCTCAAGGACGCGTCCAGAGACTCAGTGAGAGAAAGGCGGCGCCACTTGGGGTCCCGGGAAGAATAAATCCTTGAAGTGATAAGAAAGAAATGCCTCTTTTTGTTTGTCTTTCTAATGTTTCTTTTGAATCTTGTCAAACGCAAGCAGTTCGGCTTTTGCAAGGTAGATTGTGTGCTTTGTCTTCCTGAGTTCCTTCCTGGCTTCTCGGTAAGATCCTCTAACGCTGGGGTGCAGCGGAAGGAGAGAGCCCCCCATCCCCTTCCGCAGCCCCTCGGCGGAGGACTCCCCCACAGCGGGCTGGGTAAGAGGGTCTGGGCTTAACAGTCCGCTCCTAGGGAGGGTCTTCCCAGGGATTAGGTCTGAGGGGAGGAAGTAGGAAGCCTCACCCTCCCAAATCCACCAGGGTTCTGAGACAGTTGCCAAAACAGCAAATCATATAACACGTTATGCTGTATGTTCAAGGTGGTACGTGCTACAGAGAAAAATAAATCAGGGAACAGAGATAGCTGACTCCAGCACAGGGAGGAAGAGGCTGCAACTTCAAATACAGCCGTTTGGGGAAAGTCTTCCTGAGAAGGGAACCCTTGGGCAAAACCATAAGAAAGTGAGTGAGGAAGTCACGGAGCTATCTGGAGGCAGAGCAGTCCACACGAAAGGGATAGCAGCGTGTGCAAAGGCCCTGCGGCAGCTTCACGCCTGGTAAGTTCTGGAGGCCAATGTGGCTGCAGCAGAGTGAGTCGAGGGCAGGGGGAAGATGAAGTCGGAGAAGCGATGGGGGCACATCGTGTGGGGTCACCGCAGTGACAAGAGAACTCAGTTGGCATTGAGTGGCCTTGGGGCTTCTGACTAAAGATCCCACAGCACATGGGACAGTCTAGCACAGTGAAGAGTTAACCTGCTCCGGGCCATCCCACTGGGGACTCCAAGTCTGCGTCGAGGGTTGGTGGGTTGGAGCCAGAACAGGCTGGTTTTGAAAGCGCATCTAACTGGGCGTGGCGCTCAGGTGGGCCTGGGGGCTCTGTCTCCACCGTGTCCGGCTGCGGGACACACAGAGCCCTTTGTCATCTGCCCCCTCTCTGCTCTCAGCACTGATCCTGTCCCCTTCCTCATTAAACCACATCCACGTGTTTTTATCCTTCAAACAGACCTGATAAAAGGTCTTTGTTCTTCCCTCTGTGCCTGGTGGACGCTTCCCCCAGGGAGGGCAAACAAACGGGGCGATGTTCTGCGGTTCCTGTCCTTATTCAGACCTCTGTCCCCTCCCCTCTTCTCCGAGGCGTCCCCTCATCCAGGTGGGAATATTGCTCCACCTTGTTTGATTCCCACGTAGCACTGCTCACTCTGTGACGCCATCTAGCAAGTCTACACTCGCTTACTGCCTGTGCATCCCCCTCCCGGCCCCCCACCAGATCTTAAGCTCCGTGAAAGCGGGATTGGGGACCGTGCTCCTCCCTGCACGTTCTGCAGAGCCTGGAACATGACAGGTGGTTGGCGGACCCTTACTGAATAACTAAAGGGCATGCACATTCACCGGCACTCACTGCCCTGTGTTACCCGAGATGAAGAGCTCCTGCCCTCCCCGCACCGTGTGAAAACAACAGGGTCCTGAAGTCTGCATCCTGCAGGTGTGAGCCAGACGCACGCTACTGCTCGGGAGGAGCTCCCAGCGCTGTGTTCCTGCCTCCCTCCTGTCCTTTCTCAGCTCCAGGGTTTGGTTCTTGTAGCGTTGTCACTTCTCTGAGAAAATCTTTGCCTGCTGCAAGCCTTTTCCCTGAGGATTTCATTTTCTCCCCAGTTCATTCAAAGCCCCCGGAATGGAAAGCGCTGGGCCGAGATGGTCCCCCACCATCCACCCCTCGTGTTTGAGCAGAATTTGCCCGGCCGGCCTGGCTCCCCAGGCCGGCCGGGGTCCGCTGGGCATTGCCAGTCTGATGAAGGAGCCCTTCAGCCGAAGCACCTCTCTCTCTCTGTGTAGTTTTCTCTCTCCACGTGCACTTCAACAAAATATTTACTCTCCTTGCAAGAGCTTCCTCAGTCTAAAGTGACTGCAAAGAAATTCTGAAGATTGTTCTAGCATCTGCCGCTTCCAGGGAGCGTCAATATTTAGACAGCACAGAAACAAAACAGAAGCAACCCAGCCAGGATGCGGCCGCTGCGCTGGGGAAGAGGAGCATCTCTGCATCTCTTCGCTGGTCCTGCAGAGAGAGGGGACGTGGGCAGCCCCAGACCTGCAAGTCCTTGCCTGATATCCTGTCTCTATAACAATAATAATAATAATAATAAAACACATGAGGGGAAACATCTGGTCCCAAAGGAAGAGAGCAGAAGGATGCTAAGAATAACAGACATTTGTGTCTTGCTTTCCTAGAATTTATTTTTCCCTCTTTTTCCAATAAAAGGCTCTGTTTTTTGTCTGTGGATCTGCCTGTCCCCACTCTCAGCCCGGTGTTTTGGTAGGAACCTCCTCTCCCTTCCTTTCTGGGGATGGTGGGATCGAGCCACTCAGCGTGTGCTGTTCCCCTGGCCACGAGGTAGGTTGAAAGGAAGCACGTGGCCCCGCATGGTCCCATCCCGGGGAATCCCAGCAGTCCCTCGGGAGCAGCGGAAAGAAATATGTTCTGCTACACAGGGAGTGAGGAGCCGGCGTAGCCGCCTCGCCTTGGAGCCTGAGAATGACGCTAACACAGAAGACAGAGTTGAAGATGGAAAGAAATCAGGTCCTAAAAAAAATGATGTCTAAGCCCTGAATTTAGCTAGGTTTGATCCAGCCACAGCCAGGCAGTGAATCCGGTTTTCATGGGACCTCAAATAAAGAAATGGTGGAGGAAGGACCCAGAGATTAAATGACAGTTAAGGTACAGTGTACCAGTGGGCGCGGTGGCTCACATCTATAATCCCAGCACTCTGGGAGGCAAAGGCGGGAGGATCACTTGAGGCCAGGAGTTTGAGACCAACATCAGCAAGAGTGAGACCCGTCTCTATTAAAAATAGAAAAATTAGCTGGGCTTCTTGGTGTGCACCTGTAGTCCCAGCTACTCAGGAGGCTGAGGCAGGAGGGTGGCTTGAGCCCAGAAGTTTGAGGTTGCCATGAGCTACAATGCTATCACTGCACTCTAGCAACAGAGGCAGACTGTCTCAACAAAAGATACAGTGTATCAGTCAATTGCAATGGGGACCTCAAAAAAGATACAGTGTATCGGTCAATTGCAATGGAGATCTCAAAAGATACAGTGTATCAGTCAATTGTAATGGGGAACTTCAAAAAAGATACAGTGTATCAGTCAATTGCAATGGGGATCTCAAAAGATACAGTGTATCAGTCAATTGCAATGGGGACCTCAAAAAAGATACAGCGTATCAGTCCATTGCAATGGGGACCTCATTTCCATCTTGACTCAAACACACACACTGGAAAAATGAACAAGTGCATAAAACACAAGTCAACTGAAAATTTGAATAGCCACTGGGCGTTTAATGACTGTGCAGCAAGTGTTGATTTTTTAGGTGTGGTAATGGTAGTATAGGGTTTTTTAGAGCTCTTATCTTCTACAGATACATATAAAATATTTATGGATAACATGACATGATGTCTGAGATTTGCTACAAAACGGCACCCGTATGAGGGAAGTTCCTAAAGGTATAAGCGAAACAATGTTAACTATGAAGTGGTCATTGCTGAAGCTGCATTTGGAGCACATGGGGTTTTATTTCAAATATGAGTAATATGTGACCATGTTCTATAATAAAGAACTTGAACAATGAGTCGTTATTTAAATGTTCTCTTCCCCAGCTGAGTGTTAGGTACATGGACCTACAGCAGGAACGTTTATATTTCACTGGGAAGCGTGACTTTTCTGTTAGATCAAATAATTGCTCTTCTAAATTAATTTTGCCCATTTTTGATTCCTTGTTTTCTTGGGTATGTTCAAACAGTGAAGAAAATGAGCTGGGCTCTACTAGCAGAGATGAATCTCTCAAACAAATAAATGATGCTGATGTGATAGCCAACGCTTCAAATGAAGTAGTAGCAATTACAATAATGGTTTGAATTTGTTCATCCACTTCATGACATCAAAGCAAAGTGTGTGGACGTTTGTTCGGTTGAAAATGAAATGTCTGATGGTATCATAGATGCTTGGAAGAGGGTCGTCCCTCCACGCGAACCCTGAGGCTATGGCAGGTCCGGCTGACACTGTAATTGCCACCTTAGCAGAGACTCTAAGCCAGAGAACTCAGCTACGCTCTGCCTGGGTTACTGACTCACAAGCGTGCGTTAGTAGAAAGGTGCATTGTTTGAAGCTGCCAAATTTGGGGGCAATTTGTTACTCAACAATAGATAAGGAGCACGGAGTTCTAGCTGTAAAAGTTTACATGTATTTCTTTACATGCAGAGTAAGTGGACCTCAAAATGTTTCAATGAAGTTGAAGTGGGTACAAAAAACCCATCAAAGCAGCTCTCGTTTTCTGTTGGGTGTCATTATTCAATCAAACGCGAGAAATGTTTGCGTCTTTGAAGAACTGCTTTGTCAATCCGCCTAAGTGTCCTACAATGGTACCGAACTATTTTGTGAAAGCTTGAGATTCTGATTGCATTCTGTTCACAATCAGATGGCAATCTCTCGCCAGAATATTCAAACAATGGAGCATCACAAATCTTCGCTTTTTGAAGCTTTTAGCAAATTGCAATCCTTGAAAAAAAAAAAAAAAGCTGTAAAGTAGAAAGGCATTGAAGATTTTCCCTCTAGAAGCAGAGGAGGAACGGAACAAATTATACAAATTAAACACAGTCTGAAACGGCAGGCAAGATTTAACTCTGAAATCACGGGATTGTGCTTTGAAATGTCCTGACCCAGAGGAAGAAAGTTTTGATCGAGTCCCTGTATTTAATTAGATAAATTTATATTCTGTGTCAGAATGAAGTAAAATTGAGAAAGCTTAGAATTTCGAGGATCTAAATTTGGTAAAATATATCAAGAAACCTTAAGTGGAGGTAATTTGATAGATTTTGTGTTGTAAAAACACTTGTCAAAGCAAGGTCCTCTAAATGGAGGTGAAAAGGACTTTGCCTGTGAAAATATTTGGACTGAATATTTTATTATTAAGTTCAATATTTTAAAAGCTAATCAAAGAGACTATTCTTGATGTAGCAGCTTTGGTTCTGAGCTTGTATTAGACTACATCGAAAAAATGTATTCTGCAGAAAAATAAAAGTGGCCTAGTATTAGAGACACATGTGACTAAGGAACAGATGAAAGAATGTGAATTTGTACCAAGGATAATTAGCCTACCTAGGTTATTTTTAAAATAGTATAAAATATTTACATAAGATGTAGTAATATAAATATTTTAATTAATATAAGGCATTCAACATATTTCCTATAATGTATTCATACATGGACATGATTTTTTAAAAATAGTTTTTAAAACTTTATTTGCTTTTTAGACATGAAATCTCACACGAGGTCGCCCAGGCTGGAATGCAGTGTGGTGTGATCACAGCTCACTGTAACCTCCAACTCCTGGGCTTATGCGATCCTCCTGCCCCAGCCGATTTTCACAGGATTCAAAGCTGGTAGAATGAAAGCACAGAGCTCCTACGGGATCCGGAGCTCTCGCACCCTGGTGGGGAAAACCTGAGGGTGAAGATGACAC
Source organism: Cheirogaleus medius (assembly GCA_008086735.1). Classification (NCBI taxonomy): domain Eukaryota; kingdom Metazoa; phylum Chordata; class Mammalia; order Primates; family Cheirogaleidae; genus Cheirogaleus; species Cheirogaleus medius. The sequence goes on along the minus strand of VBSM01000883.1, from coordinate 1,517,767 downwards.
AGATAAAACCGTATTCAAAAGATGGGAGGAGACTGAGTCATGATAACATGATGTGAGCTGCTGGATCCACCCATACCTGAAATCCACATGCGGGCTTTTCACTTACGTAAACCAGTTAGTCTCCTATTGTGCTTAAGCCTGATTTGGTTAGATCTCTGTTGCCTACCGTCTCATGACTGGGGACACACTTCTGCAGTGCAGATGGACATTAGTAGGGTTGCAGGCAGTAGAGTCAGGCCCGCTTCTTACTGCAGGCAAGATAAGGAGACCACGTAACGTCTCTGTCTCCTGGATGAACTTCTCCTCTCCGTGAGGTAAAAGCCATCTGGGCTAATGAGTGTGGGAAGTAATGGCTTTTCTTAATTGGAGTGATATAAATTGCCGTGATGGGAATTGTCTGCACGAGGCAGAGAAATTCATTGAGGTGTTATGCTCCGACCTGTGACCCGCCATGATGAAGGTTCTCAGGACAGTGCAGCAAATGGTCTGTTTTCTCCGGCTCCTGGGCTTTTCTAAGCAAAGCAATTTTGTGTCACTCCGAGTGGCCGTAACGAAGCCAGCTGCTGACTCAGCGCTCCCTGCCAACTACTGGCGTCTCTCGGTAGAGAACGGCGACAAACCAGGAGAGACGCCCCTTCCAGAGGAGGCAGCCCGCTTACGTGCGCCCCAGGGACTGGAATCCAGGGACTGGAATCCAAGCTTGACCAGTTTTCCGATGTCTTCAGAAGCCTGGATTTTTTTCATGTAGAATCTCCCGATTCTCCAGTGATGTGTGTCGTGGTTTGACTGATGTGCCCCCAAAACCCACGTCCACCCGGATCCTCAGAACGGGACCTTATCCGGAAACAGGGTCTTTGCAAGCGTGAGGGAGGCGAGGGTGGAGATGAGATCATTCT
>VBSM01000883.1:1493684-1512546 GCA_008086735.1 Cheirogaleus medius | reverse complement strand
TTTTTTTTATTTAAAAAAAGCGAGACTTCCTTCCCTCAGAAGATCTTTTTAAAGTTGGGTTATTCTGAAACTTCCTTCCTTTTGCTATCCGAACACATAGTTACTATCAGATGTTTAACGACGTATTTATCAAACAGACATATTAAACAGACATACGTGTTTGTGTAAGTTTTCACGTGCTTTTAAAGAATTCTCATGCATATATGTCATAGAAGACAATAACCTCCTGTGTCTATTGATTTGGGAAGAGATCTGCTAATGCCTTTAATTTCTACCAAAGCCTCGTTTTCTGCATGTTTTTCAACGTATCGGTTTGGCCTTACTACCTGCGCGGCTCGGGCCGGGCCGCTGGTGCAGACGCAAGCCCCGCCCTCGTGGGGCCTGGTGTTCGCTGCCGCTGCTGGTCCAGGTCACATGTGATGCTGCTGTGACAAGGGCGTCATCGAGATACCAGCGGGATCATTTTATGTGCCGATTATGAAACAGGAATCTCTCCAAATCAAACAGCCACGGAAAACTTCCGAAGCTCCAAGCTGGCCGCGTGGGCTGCACACTGCGCGGCGGCGGAGGCGAGGCGAGGCGAGGCTGCAGAGCTGGGGAGCAGAAGCGCAGGCCGCGCCTCGCAGGGCGTCCAGCAACGCGCCCCCCGGGAGCCGCCGCCCTCTGTCCCGGCCTGTTCACAGACAGGAGGACGGCTGCACGGGAGGACAGGCAAGCCGGGCTGTGACGCCTGCTAGGGCAGGGCCTCGGCCCCGAGGGGCTAGAGCACGTCCACCGGCTGCGTGTGCGGGAACAGCCGTGGCAGCGCGGCGCCCGACAGCCCCACGCCAGACACGGCACGGACGCCGCCGACTGCAGGACGGGCGGGCTGGCGACACGCTCACAGCAGGGCCGCTACGCGGAAGGGACAGCGCAGATGGTGGGGGGGGGCCTCCCCAGGCCCAAGTGCTGGGCGAAAGACGACGCCCCCAGAGAGCACAGGACGGGGGGGGGGGGGGTCACGGGGGGGCAGAACAGCAGGAAGGCACAGAGCAGCTCCAAACTGTCCGTCCCCACTCTGTCCTGGCCACACACCCCCCGCCGTGCACGAGAGGTGAGAGCGCTCTGCTGCGGCGTGGACGTCACTCCCCACTTAAAGAACATTAACAACAGTGAAGGCAAGGCCTGCTGGGAGGATGGGTAAAGGAAACAATGGAACAATCTGGGCGCATCTCCCTTCAAACCACAGCCCCGTGACTTTACAGAAGCCATTTCCTGTGTCAGCGCCGAGACGCTGGGGCCGGAGGCAGGTGTGCCCAGCGGAGCCCAGAGCAAAGGCCAGCCGCGGGGGCCCGGGAACCTGGCTCGAGAGCTGCTACCCTGCTCCTCCCACAACCCGCACATTCCAGAGAATTTGGGGACTTTCCTCCCCAAAACAGCCACCCGTGACAGCCACGTGTCCCTGAGTGAGGCGAGGAGTGGGCATTCATCTGTGCATTTCCCACGTCACAGCTTTCGTCTCTCCCGGGACGCTGGGGTCTGCTCGACAGAACTGCCTGCCCCTCTGCTCAGCCGTGTGACAAAGGGCACAGCCCAGGGACTGCTCAAGAACAGCCCCCGAGGTCTCCCCTCCTCTCCAGGACGGCGGCACACAGACCCGGGCCCGCCCCAGGAGTGCCGATGCATCGAGGTGGGAGTTCACAGACAGCCTGCCAGAAAGGAGGGACCGTAACAAACTTCCTAATGTTACATTAGCAATGAGGGGGTTAAATAACCAGCAAGAATGACAAAAACCAGTCGGTCCTTTATGGTACACTTAAAGATCAAACAAAAACAAAGAAACAGAACCTCCATCCTAAGACCTACAGAGTTTGGTCTTTATAACAAGCCTGTCTTCAAAGGGGTCTGTCCCGTGGCGCCGGGGACCCAGGAGAGTCCGCAGCCCGCCCCGCGTCACCAGACCTTGGTCCACAGCTGCTTATCCTCGGAAGGGGCCGAGAATGGACGGTGGCCCCGGAGCCGCCTGCCCCCTTCAGAGCCACCAGCTGAGCCTGCCAGGGAGACGCTCTCGCAGCCGGGGGCCCTGGTGACCAGTGTCCGGGGCACAGTGGTGGCTTGGGGTCCTGCAACTTACACTGGGACTCCGCAGGCCTGAACTCAGCCGTGAGGACAGGAATTTCAACTCAGTCGTGGAAGGGCCTGGGGAATTCTGTGATTTCTGGAGAAAAGTCCTTAAACTTCCCTCAGATTTTCAAGGGGATTTCTGACTTAAAAGTGGCTAAGTGCGACCAGCCCGGAGCCAATGCTGCCCAACTACACAAGAACAAGCAGTAAGGTCGTTTCCATAAAGCTTAAAACAAGAGAGAGAGAAAAGAAAGAAGAAACCTTCACCTCCTGCGTCCATTTAAAAGCCGACCCCAGTCTGGAGAAGGGAAACGCTGATCTTTGCGAGTGACTTTGACAAGATGCCACCTGCTGGTATTAATCGTAAAACCCAACTGCGACGGATCATGACTAATACGTTCACTGTAAAAAGTGACTTATTATCTGTCCCTGTTTTTTTAACCTCAAAAAATTAAAAAGGAAAGAAAACACAAAACTGAGTTGAACGAAGGGAAATCTGTGACACAGGTCCATTTGCCTCGCGACACTGGCGCTAGCCCTCCTGCGAGAAGTAGGGGACGCTCCCGGGAGAGCGAGGGCGCAGCGGCGGCGGCTGGCAGGGTGTGGCGGGCGCTGGGCGTCCAAGAGACGCTGCGAAGGACCAACCACGTGAGGGTCCACCGCAGGGCGAGGAAAGGGGACACGCAGCTCTGGGGACAGGCCCACCTGCGTAAAAGCCACCCCCCTCGCTCGCGGTCACAGCATCCCACGGCAGCCGTGAGCGCCCACCTCTCCAGCGCCGGCTGCCTCAGAGAGAGGACAGGCGCGGGCGGCTCTTACCGAAGTCCGTGTGGCTGCTCATCCATCCGATGGCCCTGACCGACACCAGCGCCAACAGGCCCGAGCCCACGAACGAGCCGACGCCAGAGAAGAAGAAGAACAGGCCCATGATGGCACTCTGCATGGACTTGGGGGCGGCCGAGTACGCAAACTCCAGACCTAGGGGCAGAAGAGGGAGGCTCGTTTCTGTGAAGGGAGGACGATGACAAGCGGCACCCACACCCCTCCCCAGCACGGCAGTTAGATAAGCACAGGGTCCCTCGGGCCAGCCCCTGCCCTGCTGTGAAGACGGTTCCCACTCAAGGCCAAGCCCCTGTCCTCCTGCCCACTGTGACCGTCCCTGAAAATACCCAGAGAAGCAGAAAGTTAACTCCTTGCTCTCAAACTTCAAGGTGAAACATGATTTGTTAGCTCTTAAAAGTTTTTCGTTCCTCATGGGAAAAGAGAGACTAAAGAAACAAAATTTTCCTATGTTCTCAAGTAATGGGAATCTGAAGACAAAGTACGTACTAAAACAGGAATCTACCTGAGGATTCTAGTTCAAAGGTAATATGTTTTACAACAGCTTAAGCAGGTCCACGCATAAATACAGATTTTCATAACGACTAGACTCAGAGATCTGCAGCGTATTCTAAATGAAAGGCCACTCGGTTCTGATTTACTCCCTTCGTAAGCCCATGAGCCGAGGCTGCACGGGTGTTCTGAGGTGGAAACCGCCACCCGCCACCCACAGGCCCCTCGCAGCCTCTGCGCGTCCCTCACTCCCTCTCCCCTCGCTCCCAGCAGCCACGCGGGTCCGCCGGAGCACACAGGCCACACCGCTAGGCAATCTCACTAGCAGGGAGAGAGAGGCCTGCAAAAACATGCTTTTAAAAAATTAAATTTGCTTCTTTACATAAATCTAAAGCACTGGCACTGAGAGCTGTGAGCCCCGGGCCGGGCTGGCGCGGCACCGCGGAGGCCTTGCCAGGAGGTGCCAGGCACGGCAGGGACGCTGAAGGTGACCCACTTTCTCCTGTCTCCTGTGACACCGATAGGCATTTAATGTGTTTTCATGAAAACATTTTTGGGAACACTGCTTTTATACCAACAAAGAAGAACCTTAGCCCTAATCTTTGTATTTACTTGCCAATTTATACTCTAAACCACAACTCTCTGGCAAAAATACAAAAGCAGTAGGTGTTTTGCCTCAATGTATTCTACAGCGTAACAAAAACACCGTAGCTCTTATTCTTAGGTTATTAAGCATGAAATATCCAATTTCCTTAAGTACTAAGTTTCAGAGTCGATAGCTCTGACATTTCACTTTGACACTTCTTGTTTTATTTTTATTGTGAAGGTACATCCTCAGCCTTTCAAATGTACATTTTTTTGGCTTGTGATTATCTTTCAATTTTTTTTTAGAGCAATTTTTGTGGAACCCTGGATAAGTCAAAAATTCAAATTATTTTCGAATATGAGTTTCGTTGTGGAACCAATGCAGCGCAGACAGCTTGAAATATCAACAAAGTGCTTGGGAAGGATGTGGCTAATGAATGCACGCACAGTACGTCAATGGTCTGAGCAGTTCCGTTCTGGTAATTTTCATCTTAAAAATGAGCCACATGGGCGATCTGAGACCAAGGTGGATAATGATGAGCTGAAAGCTGTCGTGGAATCGAATCCATCTCAACCTACGAGTGAATTAGCAGCAAGGTTTGATGTTACTATTCCAACAACATTGGACCTTCTGAAACAAATCGGCAAAGAAGCTGGATAGATGGATTCCGTACAAATTAAACAAGCGTCAGAAGAGAGATCGTCTCAAAGCCTGCCTTTCTTTGCTGTCACAACATAAAGGTGAACCATTTCTATACTGTATTGTTACATGGTGAAAACTGGATTCTTTTTGACAATTGCAAGTGTTTGGCATAATGGCTGGATAAAGATGAAGTGCCGAAACACAGTCCAAAACCCGAATATTCATCAAAAAAAGCGAACGGCGTCTGTTGGGTGGTCCAGTGCTGGTATTATCCACTACAGCAGGGGCCCTCAAACTTTTTAAACAGGGGGCCAGTTCACTGTCCCTCAGACCATTGGAGAGTGCGCACTGTGGGCCCGGGACGAGTCGGCTGCTAAGCAGGACAGGCAGCGGCAGCAAAAACACCCGGCGGGCCGGATACATGTCCTCGACGGGCGACATGTGGCCCGAGGGCCGTAGTTTGAGGATGCCTGCACTACAGCTTCAAGAAACCTAGTCAATCGATCACAGCAGATGTCTACTGCACCTGACTGGATGAACTGATAAGGATGACTGTGATTAAGCAGCCGAGATTGGTCAACAGAGGCCAATCGCCCAGGGTGATGGAGGAGACACGCCCTTCTCCACCGGCCATACAGATCAAAGGCCCTGAAAGGATGTAATGATTATACTTCTAGGGATGTAAGAGTGTAAATAAAAATGCAGACGCCACTGCACTCTGCCTGGGGCAACATCCTCTTGCAAGACCACATGTCACAAAAAACAACGCTGCTCAAACTGCAGCAGCTGGACTTGGAAACTCTCCGTCATCCACCATGTTCACCAGACCTTGCACCAACTGACTGCCACTTCTTGCAAGAAAAAATATTCAACTCTCAAGTAGCTGTGGAAAACACCTTTGGTGATTTCATCGCCACTCTCCAGCTTCTTCGCTGCTGGCATAAACAAGCTACCACTAAGATGGCAAAGCTGTGTTGACAGCTTAGGTGCATACTTTGATTAGTTGTACTGTTTCTTGTTTGAGATGCAATAAACTACACTTTTGATTCGAAATCGGACATTTCATATTTAATGACCTAGTAATTTTTTTTTTTACATGACTACTCAGACACCTCTGACACTGAAGAAACCTCACCTGCTATACTTGCGAATATCTCGCTGATCCCAATCAGCACGTACTGTGGAACCTGCCACCATATGGGCAGGTCGGCAGCGTGGTAAACGACGTGGCCGATAGTCTGGTTAATGGTTTTCTCTTTAACAAGATCCAGCCGTTTACTTTCCAGAATTCCTAGAATTCATAAATAGGTCAGTGTAGCATTTGTTTATTAACATAACAATTAACCTAAAAACTATTAAAAGATGCTTGCTACAAGATGCTCATTGATGGTTCTAAAAAATGCTGGAACGATAATGACCAATTACAGCGGTCCGAGCCCCGGACAGAGAAGTCCCTGCCGTCAGCACCTGGTGGGCTGCTTGGAGGTCACATCGCAGTAATTTAATCCTCAGTTATCTGGACAACTCACCCACACTTCTTTCATTTCTTTTCCAAAGTGGAGGAGGGGAAGCTAAACAGTCCTGCCATTTTACTTAAGAGGAGGTAATAAATTAGGCAATGTTTTTCTGATCATAATGACAGATTTAGGTGATCCATTGATTTATTATCATTATTATTACAACAACTAATGATAATGTTAGTTTCCGGCTGGGCACAGTGGCTCACTAGGGAAGGCTGAGGCGGGAGGATTACTTGAACCCAGGATTTTGAGACCAGCCTGGGCAACAAAGCAAGACTCTGTCTCTAAAAAAAAAAAATTTTTTTAAGTTAGCTGGGCGTGGTGGTGTGCACCTGAAGTCCTAGCTACTTGGGAGGCTGAAGCAAAAGGATGGCTTGAGCCCAGGAGTTGGAGGTTGCAGTGAGCTGTGATCACATCTCTGTACTCAAGCCTGGGCAACAGAGCAAGACCTTGTCTCCAAAAAAAAATGAATAAACTGGAATCAACCATCATATTTAATGAGAGGACTGGTTTTTAAAAATAAGATAACATTCAAAAATTGAATATGATATAGCTGTTAAAAAGCATAATTTAAATGTGTAATTATTCACATGGAAACATATATACAGTACATAACAGAGAAAAAATAGGTTATAAACTGTGAGTCGTTTGTTCCATTTCTGTTTTAAACACAGTCATTTGGCTATGCACAGAAAATGTTCTAGAAGATATAGAAAGAGTATGTAGTGTTCATCTTTAGATGGTCAGATACAGACGAACTCAGTCCCCTCCTCATATCTGCATTTTTAATGACCATGGACTGACTATGCAATAACAACTTTTAACAACTTGCTGTGGATCAATACTTCCCAACTCTCTTCTGATGAAAGCTACGACCTTCTCCCCACTGAATATGCCTCGGTTTCAGGATGCCCGTCCTTGCTCTGAAGCCCACAAGTGCTTTCCTGCCTGACATCGGCCGTGGGTGACGGAGCCCCCACAACGTAGCAGTGGGCGAGAGCGGAGCTCCGGGAGGGGTCCGGGCAGCCACTACTAGGATGTAATGATTATACTTCTAGGGATTTAAGGGTGTAAATAAAGACGCTGATGCCACTGCACTCTACCTGGGGCAACAGAGCAAGACACTGTCTCAAAAAAAAAAAAGAATTGAAAGGTGAAATTCTCATCCTTGAGGATTACATAACACCTTTAATTTATAAAAACTCATCTATTTGGCAATCAATAGCCTAATTTTACATCAACAGGTAGAGAACAAGCCTCTTTTAGTTCAGTCCAAAAGTCACTTTCCAGAGCACTCCGATGGTTTTAGAATAAAAATCACACATCCTTGGAGAAAAAGTTTTAAACTTACGTAATAAAAAATTAGAAAAGAACAATCGGTGGTTTAAAATGCTTTTTAGAGCGAACACGCGTCCTGAGCGACACAAGGCAGGGTCCCTACGAGCCGGGCTGCGGGGCAGGAGGCAGGGCGCTCACCGGCGGCGAAGGCAGAGCACATCACGAAGAACATCCCCACCGCGATCCTCTTCAGGGAGGACGGCAGCAGGCCGTGTCTCCTCAGGACGGGATCGATGAGCTTGTCCTTCAGAGGGATGAGCAGGAGGATGAGCACGGCGTCGAACATGGTGAGCCAGGCCGCCGGGAGCTGGGGCGAGACGCAGGGATGGTTGGTGCTGCGGCGCGAGCGAGCGGCCGCTAGCCAATGGCACATCTGCCCGGGACAGACGCGCGGAAACCCCGGCTCCTCCCCACAGAGAATAACCCCTGGGCAAAGGATCTCAGTTCCAAGACGCTGGAACTGGGAAAAGACTTATTTCTAAATGGATCCACATTTGCTTTTCTGTGTCTTAAAGGAAAAAAAAAAATCAGATGAAAATACTAATCAACTTCATCTAGTAAATGACATGACTGATGAAAATGACTGACTAAAGCAAGTAAAAATTCAATTTCAGTAACTGTTTTTAGTTTGTGCTGACTGCTAATATTTATAAAATTTCTTCAGTTGGTAGAAGGAATCCATTTCTTACATAAGCCCCAAGTGACAATTTCAGATCATCTCAATTGTTCTTACCGTATGAGGGGTGGTTGTAATGCTTGAAATTTCTGGAATCTTCAAGTGAAGACTCTGTAAAACATACGTCGTCTGCATCTGGGTATAAAAAGTAGTGTTATTATAGGTGAACCAGCCGTGCTTTGTAAACACTTTAAGCATAGCATACCCCCCCCAGACTAGACTCTGATGAGACACAGCAATGACTCCCAGAAACAGATGATGGTTTGAGTTTGAAAACGAACAGGTCAATTACTTGGTCATCATAAACGTCCTCTGGAGACCAATTTGGAAAAAGAACTGCCAGTTATCCAAATGAGAAATTAAATTAACAAGAGGGGCCTGAAAAGCCAGAAGCAGACCTATTCTTAGCTTCTTTTTTTTGGAAAGATTTTCAAAATATTTAAAGCAGCCAAAATGAGTCCATAACTAAAAACTTTCGAAGATCCTAGAGAGACTCGTGGATAAAAATCACGAGTCCCGCGTAACGGCCAGAACGAGTGCTAGGGCAAGATAAAGGAAATAAACCTGGTTGTCACCACTCACTTGGAAATACACTGTCCAGTAAGGTATCAAAGCCAAGAAAACAGGGACAATCTTGACCAGAGCTTTCACATCTTCCACTTTATCTTCTGTAAATGGCCCTCCACGAGACATTTTACATGAATCAAACAGACTTTGTTTAGAAGATTGCTGAAAGACTCCAATGCCTTCACTTTGGGAAATAAAATGAAGGAATTAGTTTTCTTCCACCCCCAGCAATCAATTACCTGGTCACAAATTAAGTTTGGAGCTAAGAGAGGAGCTCACTGTGCTGAGTCTGCCTCAACTCATCCCGTCACTGATTAACTGTACTCACCAAACACAGCTACCCAAACTGTTTCTAGACACCCCAGTATGTGCGGAAAGCGCTGGCGAAAGGTCTTCCTAGTCCAAGGGCAACTGGGCTGCTGTGCTTTTAACGAGGTGAGAAGACACGGCGCGCTGACGGGCTGACCTGGGCCCCGGCCGTGCTCACACCGCCCGGCGGGGGCGGCTGCACTGCGCAGAGCACGCAGCTCCACCTGAGGCTGGGAGCCACCGCGGCAGCCACACCACCGCGGCAATATTCGAAAACAACAAAAAAACAAAAAATGCGCTGGATTTGTCTTATTTTAATTAGCTAATTTATCAAATATCAAGACCTAATAGCCAATACCAATGGGTTAAATAAAACCGTGCTGGTTTATTTCAAATTGAGTTGTTGGTTTGTCTGATAATAAAGAAGTCCAAGAAGAAAAAAACAGAAATAGAAAATAAATTAAGTCATGGGTATGACCCTGAGGAAGCGCTGAGCGGGAGGGGGATGCCGGGTGGCGGTGAGGACGCTCCGTGCATCACGCCACACCCGTGTGCTCCCCACGGCCCATGCGGCCTCATTCCACAGCAGTGAAGCTGGGCACACAAAGAGTAAAACGCGGGCACCCCAGGTAAGGAAGGTTGAGTTGGGGCTGGGACTCGGACCGGGCAGTCTTGGCTTTGAGCCTGAGGCCTGACCCACTGCCCTCTGCCCCACCCTCCCCTGCGCCCATAGCAGCCCAGAAGAGGAACCTGGTGTTCCGGCTCTGGTACTAGCAAGTGTCACCAATGCACCCTGGGCCTGCTTCATTATTTATGAAATGAACAGGACCCACTAGGTAGCTCTAAGATCTCTCCCAGCCCCGAACCACTGTAACAGAGCAACACGCACAAGGATCGTAGGGGTAAAATAGGAAAAAAAAGAAAAAGCACACTATTCTCTAAAGCCAGAAATACCAGGAGATAATCAGCTACCATTAAGATGGCTTCCAAAGCTGGAACTCGGAAATGGCAAATGCTCGCTTTCTAGTTTACAAATTCATGTCCTATTTAATAAGGTGCCACTATTTTACATCATTTTTATATTATAAAGCTGGCATTTTAAAGCTAGACTTTCAGAGTGGGGGAAAATAAAAGAGCTGAAAACTGTAATTTAATATATAATATTTTAGCCAAATTCTGGAGAAGAAAACTAAATGCAATTCAACAAATATTTACTAGGCACTGGCTGTAAGCCCAGCACTGTCTGAGCTGGGTGCTGGGGACACAGGGACACGTTTCAAAGGACAAGGTCCCTGTCCTTACGGCATTGAGTCTAGCGGGAAAAACAATCAGGAAAGAAATGCTCAAAAGTGAAACTCTAAATTTCAAAGGTATTATGCATGCTTTTATTTGAGAACATCCATTATTTCTTCAAGTTATTTTTTTTCCAAAAAGGGAATTTCAAGTCTTTATGTGCCTGATACAGATGCTATCAGTGGTTTACCACATCATATTAAATGAGTGTTTCTATAAAGCCAGTTAAATGCCAGATAAATCCATTTTCACACAAAGAATCGTTCACACAGGTCACCGATTATATAACTATTGCTTTATATCATTAAAATATTTTAAAAACTGCTAAGTCAACATGCACCTAAAACTTTACCTGGTTCATAACCATTGTTAGTGTTCTATCTTGCAACATACACAGGTCCCACACAAAGCCGTCACAAATGACATCAGAACAGGGACAAGAGTCCACCGTCCCTGCCCCCAAAAGTCTATGTGGCCCAATTTCAAGACACCTGTGCCCAAGTCCACACACATGCATATGCCCACTCTCCAGGAAGGAAGGCCATCAGGCCTGAGAGTCTCAACTCAAACAGGTGTGTGTCTCACAAAAGCTGCTGAGACATTTCCACTCCAGTCTGATGGGCTGAAAAAATACATCTTCATTTCTCATTTAAAATCAGCATTAAAGCAGGAAGCCATGGAAGTTGGGATCCACTAAGGAGTGTGTAACGGCTCACACCTGCTGAATCAACTAGCAAAAATTTTTAAAGAAAGAACAAAAGCTTAAATAAATAAATAAATAAATAAATAAAATAAAATCAGCATTAAATCATCTTCAAAAAACAGATCAACCTAGACCAAAGGCGGAGACTGGGCCGGGACGCTGAGTGCCGCCATCAGGACAGTGCCGGGTCAGGCTGCACTTCCTCAGGCCTCTGCGGCCCCTGCGCCTTCCCGCAGGCGTGCTCATCAGAGTGGCTTCCGCTGAAGTCGTGCCGGCACACTGCTGTGGGCCTTTGCCACGTCACCTTACTCAGGCCTCACGACAACCCGATGGGTCCATCTCCACCACACGACACGGAAAGGTGGGCTTGGCGAGGTCCCTAACCTGCCCACGGTGACAGGGCCAGTTCATATGAAAAGCAGAGTTTGAGAACTCTTTAGCTTATCAACTTTTCTGCAGACTAGTCCTTCTTGTTCTTGTTTTTGCCTAAGACAACTTCCAAAAACAAACCTGACGAGAAATAACTTTCCTGAGTAACTCCAAACCCTCTTCATATTGATATTTGTGCATCGAACCCCCAAAGTGCCAACACACCGATGCTGTTCTCTTGCAGAAATGTCCGTTGGGGACCGCCCACACAGACGCACTGAGACATTAAGGGCTGCCCTGAAAAAGGCTGCATGTCACTAATGGGTGTTTAATCCACAGAACAAACATCTAGGATCTGAAACGCTGCTCTTGTCTAACCAAAATAAGGTCCTGGCAAAGACTGGTGTCTGCTGCTACTTTAATTTTAACAAATTCTTGAGTATGGCCCCACCACCTGTAGTTCTGATTACACATCTGAAATGCCACGATGACCCACCGGCAGATCCAGCAGGTCACCCGGGGTGGTCAGACCGGCCAGAACTCCACACAGGGACAGCTGAAGAAATCAGACACTCGGCCTGGAGAGAAAAAGCAGGCCCGTGAGAGCTATTTTGGTGTAGCTTCAAATCCACCACGTGGGAGGAACATCAGGCACCAGCTTGTCGCGGCTCCAAGTACACACATGAGCCGCAGTGCGGCAGGCGTGCAGGGCGCCCGCAAGAGGAGGACCAGCAGGCGGCACCACGCGGCCGTGGCACCACCCCAGGGGCAGGAAGCTGCGATCGCTGAGCAATGGAACTCCCACCCAGCGACTACCAGAAACTCCAAAATGTTCCACGGGGCGGGGACCTGCAAAAGGTCCCAGGGACTTCTCGGGGGTGATGGAAAGGTACTCTGTACCTTGACTGCACCGCTGGTGACATGATTTGAATACATCTGCCGTAACGCACAGGACCGAACAGCTGAAAGGGGCAAATTTTACTTCGTGTAAATCACACCTCAATAAACAACACAAAAATTTCCAAGATCTCTTCTTGGGCCAAGATCTGGACTTTTCGTTACTAACCTACATCTAACAGGACCAAGCATCAGTCACAGTTTGCCGGTGATGTGGAGGGGTTCCCAGGACACGGGACTTCCTGTTTTAAACCCCAGCTCGTGGGACTTTCAGCGAGGTAAGTCCCAAGAAATCAAAGACGATGTGGTCTCCCTGAGTGCACCGCCCTGTCCCAGAGTGACGAAGGGACCGCTGGGTAACAGAGCCCACGCTGACCTGGCCCTCGGACCTCTACTCCAGCCTCAGCTCGCTTCCAGAGGAGCGCAGACAAGTGCTGATGACATACGTAGTTGCCTACTTTTTCTTTCAACTGCATTTCAAAGCTTTTCAAAATAAAAAGAAACGTGTTCCATCCCCTCTATACTCTCTGTTTAACTGTCTACCTTTATAAGCTGCCACTGAACGGCCAGGAGCTTCCGTCTCAGTGAGAGGAAGTTCAACGTGGGGGTTAAAACATGAGCTCCGGGACCAGTCCCCTGGCCTGTGTTTCGGACAGAACAGTAACAGCACAGCCGCCACCTCCTCCAGCGAGTCCGAGGTTAAAGGAGACAAGACATGTAAGCCACTTAGCCCAGTGCCCCGCACACAGCAAGCACACGACAGACACAAGCTAGTATTTTAATTAAATTGACCGATAAGTCGTCTCAGACTGAGTGAGTGACCAGAGCTCGGTACTTACCCACTACTCTGGCGTTCCCGCCTCCGCTTCTGGGAACAGCAGGAGTACGTCAGTATCCTGAACATATCCGTGAAGGCGCTGCCGTCGGGGGGCTTGGTGATGAACACGCTCTGGCCGGCGAGGAAGACCAGGAAAGCAAGGCCGACGCAGACAGTGGGGATCACGTACCCCGTGACAAAGCTCACGTTCTGCTGAATGTAGGCAATGCCTCCTAACGAAAGGATCGCTCCCAAATTAATGCTCCAGTAAAACCAATTAAAAAATCTCCTAGTGGCTTCTGGACCTCGATCTTTAACCTAAAATAACAGGGAGGAAAAACACTTGAAAACGTGTGATAATCTTCCAGGATGGAGAAAAAAAAAAAAAAACACGATGAAGCGATTAAAATTACTGTTGTCATAACAACCTTTAAGAAATGTAGCAGAATCAAAACGGTGTTTACAGATACATTCAAGGGTCTCCCGACAAGACCATATCCTACGCTTTTAATTACTACAGATGCTGGGTAGGTTTCTCTTAATTACATGCTAAATCCCAACAAATCCTGGGGAGTTTTTCAGAGTTTGTGGACCACCTGCTTTAAAATTTTTCAAAGTATCAGAACCACCTGCTTGGAATTACCTGGCATACTCCTCAAACATAGAGATTCACAGGACATACATCTACTGAATCATCATCTCTGGGGTCGAGGCCCAGGAACCTGCATTTTAAACTTCTAGGCACAGGCAAGTTTCAAAAGCATTGTTACACAGCTCCGCGCATCACGGAGCCAAAGGCCAGTGCCATGCGGCACCCGGCAAATACGTGCAGGCCCACAGAGAGACACCGCGGTTCCTGTGTGTCCAAAGAGGCCAGGGCACCACACCTATTGTGTCTGGTCTCCTGAGAATCAGAGATCTTGATAAAGCAAAGAAGAAAATATAAAGACAAAAATCACAGGCTATTAATATTCCTACATCAGAAAGACCATCAACATAGGAGAAATGTGGGTAGCGGCAGGGACCCCTTAAGGGCTCAAAAATCACTGACTCCTGGACTCGGACAAGAGCACTAAGGGAACTCACGCAATGTCTTGGCTCATGCCCTGCCCAAGACGACGTCGATGGAGACCCTCGAGGTTGGTGAGAGCTGATTTGGCAGCAGACAGGCTGTCAGCCTTCTCTCCCACCCGCATTGCCACATCTCAACAGACGTGGCAAGAACGAGCCTGGTACTAGCCACAGACATTTCTAATGGGCTTCACTTCATAAAATTTTTCAACAAACTTACTAGCTAAAGGCTGATGCTGGATCTCATACAATGACTGTCTAGCCTTGCTGTCTTGAAAACTTCTACTGCCCTGTCCTTGAGTCACAGGTTACAGAAGGGTTAGAAAATTCCTGTTCCAGTAGCAGATCTGGTTTTTGATCCACAGAGCAATCTCTTCTACTGAATAACAAGTTTTAAACGGGGCTAAAACAAACTTATTGCACTTTTATGCAATAAGCACAAGCATCTTTTTAGCAGTCTTATTACTTGATATGGCAATTTAAGCTCTACTTTTTAAGACTAAAGTAGAAGTGTAAAATATACAGTTAAAATTGTGTGCTCCTTAAAAAACAAAAAATTTAAGTCCGAAAGATTAAGCACGGCTACCGTGTTGGCAAGTAATGTGCTTGAAATTAATTATATAGTAACCACCATCTCAAGCTGAAAATGTGAGTTAAAAAAAAAAAAAAACACAATTCTCAATCATTTAAACTGTTCTATCCACGTCAGCAATGAACAGAGGCCCTAAGACCAAATGCAGGCAACACTACTGAATAAACAGTTTGGATTGAGAATTTCTTACACATCTAAGACAGAAACACAGTTCTTCACTGTGACACAATGCACTTAAATTTTACTAAACAGTGGGCATCGATATTCACGCTATACTGGACACAGACCAGAAAGAGAAAAAATGTGAGCAGAGAAACGGTTACAGAGAAAACATAAGTACAAATGTAACATCAAACAAGCAAAAAGAGTAACTGTTTTGACAACCTCAGAAGGAAGAGGCCAGCAGACACAGTACTAAACTTAATGGAGACACGATTTACATGTTAGCTGCAATTAGCTGGGCCCTTCCATCACCCACAGGGGCCCTGCGCACATCTCCCCACGTTCTCAGACACAGATCCTCTTCACACGAAGCACGGAAAAATTAGCATTCCACGACTCTAGCAAAATCCCAACCTTAAAATTCCACTCATCCTCATATCCTGAGTAAACCTGGTGGTCAATTTATTTCAACTTCCAAGGGTGACGCATCAGAATGACTTTATAAACCGAAGACTATCACTAAGCCCTAAGTAACCACACACCAGCCGTTTCTGAAACAAAGGGGAAGCTGGCTGCTATTACGGGCACGTCACATGCTCCCCACCCTGGTGACAAGCACAGCCGTGGCTTCCATCAGTCACATGATACTGGCCCGTGTACAGTGGCCGCATGCCCACCAGGGTTAAACAAGTCCTTCACGTGGACTGGCCAAAAGGTACCACCACCGTCAATTCAAAGTAAAGCTAAAAGAACAGAATTGTGCACAGCGAGTCCAACAGTTGGCCAACATGGAAGAATTCCTTAAAAGGCACAAGAGTGCCATTTTTTCCCTCTAGAAAAAAATGCACCATTTGCTCTCTTAACTGTAAACCAAGTTTTTCTTCTTTAAGGTCATTATTTCAAATCATCTATCCATCAAGGACCATGACCTTTGAAAAGGGTTCAGCACTGGGGGAAGACGGGAGACTGACACCGCTTACATCCAACTATGTCACCCTGGACTCCAGCTCACGTGTCTTTCAAAGCCTGCAGAAGCTGCCTCCTCACAGCCACATGGCCTGACCCCCATTCACTCCTGCAAGCCCAGTGTCCTGGAGGCCCTAGGTCAAGGTAAAGGGGGGCGTGACAGAGAAGCGTTAAAAGTGTCTTAAAAACACAAACGGATTTCCTGCAAGAGAGAAGGGCCAGAGCAGGGCACCAACCCATGCTGGGGAGCAGGAGAGCGAGCCGCACCCCTGCGGACCTCCGGTCCCAAGCCAGGCCCCCATGAAACAGACAGCACCTGGGGAGCAGGGCCTTTGAAACCCCCTCAAAGACCAGCCAACACCTGGCACAGAGCAAGCAGCCGGGCGTAAAGGGTGCTAACTTCTCCTCCTAATGTTCTCTCATTGAGATGTAACTCACACACGTCAAATTCACCCCGTAGAATGAACCACCCAATGGTCTCCAGGATACTCGGCCATGTACAACCACATTCTCATCACACTGTCAGGGAACCCTGTTCCCTCTAACAGCCACTCCCTGGCCCCCTCTCCTGGCCCCTGGCAACCACTGGTCTATTAATACTTCCAGTCCCCACCAACTCCTCCCTTCTGGACGTTCCACAGAGCAGAGTCATGCAAGGCTGGCCTGTGTCTGGCCTCCTCCTCTCAGCATCATGTCTTCACGGTTCATCCGTACTTGACCTATTTTTATGGCTAAATAATATCCATTGCGTGGATATAATACATTTCATTTATCCATTCTTCAGTTGACGGATATTCCCCTAACTTTTCATTTAAAAAAATTTCAAATTTATATAAAAGTGGAAGGAATCGTGAAGCGTACACTTCTACGCCCTACAGTTAGACTCTGAGCACTCTTTTTTCTGCATATACGAAGTGCTGCAGGCTGCACTGTTTGCAAATAAGTCGCAGCAACATACTTCACCCTCACGTTTCGTTATGAATCTCCTAAAAATAAGGACATTTGTCTACGTGACCCCAATAACATTACACACCTCAGAAAAGCAAGATCAACAGCTTGTTAGCTGACACGTGGTCCTCAAATTATCCCAAGTATCCAAATAGAATGGGATCCAATCACAGAGCACGCACTGCGTCTGGATGCCAAGTCTCTCCAGCACCCTTTCATCCAGAATGGTCCCCCCTTTCCACGACAGTGTTACATTTGAAGAGATCAGACCACTTTTCTTGCAGAAATGTCGACTAGCTGTGTAACTTTTAGCGAATAATTTAACCTCTCAAGCTTCAGTTCCCTCATCTGTAAAATGGGCCCTGTAATGGCGTAAGTGTCATGTGGCCTAATAAAGCCCTGCACTTAGCACAGCGCCTGGTGCTTAGTAAGCACTCAGCAAACGTTGGGGAGAGACAGGCACCTAGTTATTCAGTGCGAAGGCCCAGGCGTCACCTTCCCTACGGCTAGGTTTGTATGACCCCCTCCAAATCTCATCTTCAAACCCGATCCCCAGCGTTGGAGATGATACCCAGCATTGGAGACCGGGCCTAAGGTGAGGTGTATGGGCCAAGGGGCGGATCCCTCAGGAAGGGCGTGGCGCCCTCCTCAAGGTACTGAGCCAGTTCTCCTGTATTAGTTCTCCCAGACACAGCTGTTAGGAGTTTGGCACCTTCCCACTCTCTCTCACTTCCTCTCTCTCCTCGTGACTTCTGCACAGCCTGTTCCCTTTTGCTTTCTGCCAGGAGTGGAAGCAGCCCGAGGCCCTCACCAGGAGCCTAACTGGCACCAGGCTTCTCATACAGCCTACAGAACTGTGAGCCAAAAAGACCTCTATTCTTCATAAATCATGAGCCTCAGGTGTTCCCTTACAGCAACACAAACAGGCTGAGACGATCCGCCAGCACGACCCACGCCCTCTACTTCTGTAACTTACCTACCTCCCTCCACTCTCCCACGCCCACGGCCTCCCAGGCCTCTCCCACAGGGCCGGTGGTAAGACTCCTGCCTGGAGTTGCTTCCCGTACACCCTGTCCCCGACGACAGACAGACATCCACACAGTCTTCTGTGGAGGGGCCGGTATTAACATTCTGAGTTTTATGAGACATTTGGTCTCTGTCACAACTAAATCCTGCCTCTGGTGAAAGCAGCTCTGGAGCAGGAATGGGTGGGGCTGTGTTCTAATAAAGATGTATGGAGACTGAAATGTGAATTTCATCAAGTTTTCACTTATCACAAAATACTCTGTTTCCAACCATTTCAAAAGGAAAGAACCACTCTTAGCTTGTGGATCCTCAAAAAACAAGTAGACCTGACTTGGAATTCCCGCCATGGTTGTCAGATGCCTGCTCTGCAGGGAACACGATCCCACCACCAAGCCTCTCTCAAACACCGCGAAGGCTTCCTACTGTATTCAAAACAGACCTCGGACTCTTTCACACACCTCACATGGCCCAGCCTCATCCGACCACCTCTCTTCTCACCTTTCTGCAATGATTCCAGTTTGCCATTGCTCTTACGGCTGCCTTGTCCGCATATAGCACTTTGTGATCATTTCCAGTCCCCTCCCTAAGATCTTGGCAGTTTCCAGCGACACAGGAGCAGCTGGATGCTAACTTAATCCAAACTCATTTTCACCAGTCCTTCCCTCCCACTCCCCATCCCAGAACTCCTTTAACACAACAAAGGAGGAACGGAGTGCTTTCCCGCTTTTTTGTAAAGCCTACAGTAACAGGAGCCCTCTCATCCCTTAGCTTCCTGGCCCCAGGGCCTTCACACCTGCAGAGTCCCCATCTCCAGAAAGCTCCTCCAACACCGGCTACCTCTTCTATCCTTCACGTCTCCACTCGTAGGGCACCTGCGTGGACAGGCGGTCGCTTGCCGTCGCTTCCCTGCACCTGTCACACCTGCTCGCGGGCTTGCTCCCCGCC
>VBSM01000883.1:1447918-1463463 GCA_008086735.1 Cheirogaleus medius | reverse complement strand
TCTAAAGAAGAAGCCCAGGGCCAGTTTCCTCTGGTGGAGGAGGCTGCACTCTCAGAGGGGACCTGCCGTGAGCCCGTGCCAGCAGCCGTGTTAGCCCACAGACCTTATGTCCTTATGGTCGGCAGGTGTCATTCCTGCTGCTGGGATTTTAGAGGCTTGGCCCATCCTTTACAGAGTTTCAATTTGCAAAATTCGGCACTTGGAGGCCACTGATTTGGGACAGGGTCAGCACAGTCCTTCCTGGGGCCAGTGGTCTCTTCCTAGAGCTCAGAACACCAGACTTGGGTGCATCTGAAGGTTCTCCATGGCCCGAGCTTGCGTAGCCTGATTCTTCACGTCAAACACTCTCCAGGCAGGGAACCGAGGTTGCATTTCTTCATGCAGCTGAATGAACTGTGAATCTCTGAGTAAAAAACCCAACGGGCTTCCTGGCTTCTAGTGTTCACTATTGAACCTGGTTGGCTACTTCTCCGCCCTCTTAAAGTAGTCTTTTAAACCAGTGGTTCCCAAAATAGGACCCGGGGACCTCTGGGTACCCCTGGGACTCTTTCAAGGCCTCCACAAAGTCAAACCCATTTTCGTAATCAAGCTAAGATATATTTTGCCTTTTTCATGGTGTATAATGTAATGATGAGTGAAACTGCTGCCACCTCGTACTAATGAAGCAGTGGCCCCAATCTGCGCTGTAGCCATGGGACAGTCACTGCTACCCTCGACAGCCAGTGTCACCTAAAAAGTCCTCGATGAAGTGATACAAATAATTAATTTCTCAAATATTAATCTTTGAATACATGTTTTTATGATTGATTGATTGATTGATTGATTTTCACCTGGGCTAGAGTGCCGTGGCATCATCATAGCTCACAGCAACCTCAAACTCCTGGGCTCAGGCGATCCTCCTGCCTCAGCCTCCCGAGTAGCTGGGACCACAGCCACATGCCACCATGCCCAGCTAAAGTTTCTATTTTTAGTAGAGACGGGGTCTCACTTTTGCTCAGGCTGGTCTCAAACTCCTGAGCTCAAGCCATCCTTCCGCCTCGGTCTCCCAGAGTGCTGGGATTACAGGCACAAGCCACTGCACCCAGCCGAATACATGTTGTTTTAAATGTTCTATGTGAGGAAACAGAAAGTACCCCTGCCACATACTATATGAATCACGAAAGTTATCTTTGGAAAAGGCCCTTGTGTGACCGAGTTGTGAGCCGAACTGGCCACTTTTTAATCCCATTTTCTACCTGAAAGAATCACCAATGGACAAATTTTGGTTATTCAAACTTGGGCAGTTTTGGCAGACATTTCCTTAAAACTGGGCGAATGATGCCAGTCATTTCAAGAAGCACTATTGGCAGTGTTTGTTGCCAGCGATAAATTTGAATTTCCGAGCAAAAATTAGAAATTTGGAAAACCAACATGAAGCTGTCAGCTTCCCAGCACATAAAGGCTCTTCTGATGAGGTCAGTGGTGATAGGAACAAACGTGAGTTTTTAAATGCATTGTGCAATGAAACGCTTCAACATTTGGAAGACCTGCATGGCTCAGTGGACCAGTATTTTTCAAATGTCCAAGGCATGACCCACAGAATCATGGATAGGTGAAGGAGCTATTCAAAGTGCAAGATAGACCAGCGGACTTTAATACGTCCCAGTATGAAAAGTTCCCTGATTTCAGGTTGCATCATGCAGCCGGCCTTTAAGAAATCGCCACTTGTTGAGTTTTAGTGTAGTGTCCAAAAATAATGCCTGCAATGATCAGAAGAGGCTTTTAAAATGCCCTTCCCTTTTGCAGCTAGCTGTCTGCAACAGGTAGGGTCTTCTTTATGTACCTCAACCAAAACAACATACTGCAACAGATTGAACCAGGCAGCAAACTTGAGAACCCAACTGTCTTCTGTTAAGTCAGGCGTTAAGGAACTCTTTACCTGTTGAAGCATGCTCCTTCTATGTGAATCCATTGCCCGTTTTTCCTACCTTCTCAGCCTCAAATGTCACTCTTTTCCACAAATCCTTCCTTGACACTGCAGAATCGGTGCAGATGAGTTCAGTTACTCTGTCAGTTAGCCGTTGCTACGTAGCAAACCAGATGCTTTAAAATGAATAGGGTGGCCGCGCCAACACGCCTGGAACCTCAGCTGGGATGGTCGGGACCCCCGAGGCCTGTCCCCATGGGGTCTGCCACCCTCTGTTAGGCTGGGCAGCAGGGGAGGGCAGGCCCCGATGCACAGGCACTTTCCAGGTCTCTGCTTGTGCTGTTTGGCTACCGTCCCATCGGCCAAGGCGAGTCGGGGGGTGGAGGTTCAGTCTCTGCCTCGCGATGGGAAGATCTTTAGTGCTGCCTTACCAGGGCACGGGGGCAGGGAGGGGGGCTTACGGCCGCTTTAATCATCTGCCACACTTCATGTGTGTCCCTAACGATGGTGACATTTCTTAACCCTCTCCCCCATGTGGTGGTGACTGGCCTTCCCCAGAGGATATAACATGCCACCTCCTGTCCAAGGTGTATTTGTTGAATTGAATTTGCTAGAGATGGCTCCTCCTTTAGAACTTTTATTGCAGACGTATACAAAAGGCATATTCAAAAGTAGCAAGAATAGTAGCATGGACTCTAGGTACCCACCACCCAGGTAACCACTCCTCAATTCTTATTTCATCTACTTTCTCTTGTACGTACAAAGACACACCTATGCACACACACACACACACACACCCCGTTTAAAACATCACAGACACCATGGCATTTCAACTGTAAATATAGGCCATTTTATCTGTAAACGTACCTTACTAAAGACTTTTTTTTTTTAACAAGTATAACGACAAGGCACTTGAAAAAAATGGAGAATGCAGGAAAGATTATTTGATCTTGAGTGATGATGTAAGAGGCACTACAATAAAGATAATGAAAGAAGGGATATATTTGTTATTCTAATTTTCTAGTTTAAAAGGGTGGGGCATAGTTGGCTAGTTGTTAAATTTGAATGTGAAACTGGTTTTTGTTTTCTTTTTTTCTAAAACTGTCTTAGAGATGGGGTCTTGCTCTGTTGCCCAGGCTGGAGTGCAGTGGCGTGATCATAGCTCACTGCAACCTCAAACTACTGGGCTCAGGGCTCCTCAGCCTTTGGAGTAGCTGGGACTACAGGTTTGTACCATCATGCTCTGCTAATTTTTAAATTTTTTTGTAGAGATGGAGATCTCACCATGTTGCCCAGTCTGGTCTTGAACTCCTGGGCTCAAGTGATCCTCCCACCTGGGCCTCCCAAAGTGCTGGCATTACCGGCATGTGCCACTGCACCCCGTCTGAAGCTATTTTTAATACACCTTTTTGCACATTTTTGGTGGATGATTTTTCAGTAAAGTTCAGCTCCATATCTTTATGTGATTAGTGTTTGCAAGTAAAAAAAAGTGTATAAATAATGTAACGGCTCATTATTCAGCCATGTTTATATAATTATTTCAGATCGATTTCCATAGAGAGACTGCTTTCTCTTTATGTATTCTGAACATGGATACCGGTCTTGAGCAATTGAGTTTTGCTCTTCATTACAGACTTGCCAGCTTTGGTTTTTAATTTTACAGTCTCTATTTTAGTGAGCAGGCTTGGCTCGGGTTACACTTGAGTTAATCCTGCCTAATTATTACCAAACCAGAGTCAAATTTCAATAATCCCAGATTAGAAAGAATTATGGCATTTGCTTCTTCTTGCTTTTGTGATTTTAAAAGACAAAATATAGGCTGGGCATGGTGGCTCACGTCTGTAATCCTAGCACTCCGGGAGGCCGAAGCGGACGGATCGCTCAAGGTCAGGAGTTCGAAATTAGCCTGAGCAAGAGCAAGACCCCGTCTCTACTAAAAATAGAAAGAAATTAATTGACCAACTAAAAATATATAGAAAAAATTAGGCGGGCCTGGTGGCGCATGCCTGTAGTCCCAGCTACTCAGGAGGCTGAGGCAGAAGAATTGCTTGAGCCCAGGAATTTGAGTTTGCTGTGAGCTAGGCTGATGCCATGGCACTCTAGCCCGGGCAACAGAGTGAGACTCTGTCTCAAAAGAAAAAAAAAAAAAGACAAAATATTTACATATCTAGATTTTATGTAGGTAATGTAGTTTTGAGTATAAAGTGTAGTCTAAAACTTGTGTTTTTTCAGACCAGATCGGGTTTCCCGGAGGTATGGCTGTAGACTGTTTTTTGAAACTTAATTTAGAAAGGTAATTAAATGAAGACACACTTAAACACAGGCACACTGTCAGTACCTGTGCTGTCTAATAGAAATATCACATCAGCCGCATATGTGAGCCATGCATGTAATTTTAAATTTTTCAGTAGCCACACTTAAAGAACTAAATAGAAATAAGTAAAATTAATTTTTTTTTGTTTTTAGACAGAGTCTCGCTCTGTCACCCCAGCTAGAGTGCCGTGTCGTCAGCCTAGCTCACAGCAATCTCAAACTCCTTGGCTCAAGCAATCCTCCTGCCTCAGCCTCCTGGGTGTCTGGGACTACAAGCATGTGCCACCATGCCCGGCTAATTGTTTCTATATATTTTTAGTTGTCCAGCTAATTTCCTTCTATTTTTAGTAGAGATGGGATCTCACTCTTGCTCAGGCTGGTCTTGAACTCCTGGCCTCAAGGGATCTTCCTGCCTCCACCTCCCCGAATACTAGGGTTATGGGCATGAGCCACCGTGCCGGGCCATGGCTTAGGGTTTTTAAAGCACTTATACAGTATCTGATCACGGGAGACATAGTAACAGACATGTGCCAGATGAGGATTTATTTTGTAACCCATGGATTAATTTTAGCCCTCAGAGAAAGCCGGGATGCTTTTTTGGAAACATCATCTGGGAGGCTGTGTTTGTGTTCACCTACCTGTCTCTGGCTGACTCTACACAAATTGGTTTGATTGGATTTCAATAAAGGCGGTTTTATTTTATCTCTTTTAATTTGAAATTCCGGTGTTCACAACCAGGTTGTTATGTTTTAGTGTTGACATCGCACCTGCTTTGTGAAGTACACGGTCCCCACGGGGTCCTCACCAGGTGGGCAGGCTATGCCGTTAATATTTTACTCAGGATCAATGTAGGTCCCGTTTTGGGATCACAGTACTCTGTTGGTTTGTGATGATATAACCTTGATTTGGCATTTTTAAGAGTTTGATTCACTACACATTTTCTACTGCAAGATGTAGGAAATTTGCAGAAATTTAAAAAGTTGCCTATATAGGATTTTGGTTTCTTGTTACAGTATGTAATAGATGTTCAGGATGCAAATTTAAACACTTGTAGTTCTAGCCCAGGTTTAGAATGCTTTCTAGAAATTAACCATTCACCTGGAAATAGAAAAATTTCACCAACAAAAATTAAATAAAAACAAATTAAATGTATGTCTTAATGGAAGGCTCTTCTCCCAGCAGAAGCAATGATCATGGTTAAACATGTCTGCATTGCGTTCAAAACCCCTCATGCCTGCGTTCACGCTCTCTTTCTAATAAGCACTCTGCTAAGAGGGCATTCTCTAAACTCAAATATTCATGAGCTATTTTTTTAAAAAAAATCTTGAGTTTGAGTAAATATTTCTTGAAGTGCTTATCAAATTTAAAAGAGCACAGTCCAACCAAAGTGGCTCATCCATATGTGTTGTTCAGCTCAGCATTGATCATCAATCAAAGAATGAGAAGTCATTTTGTTATTGTTATTATTCCATTATATTAAAAAGGTAGCAGTTAGCACTTGGGTCGGTTACGAAGCCACCCCTATTCAGAGGTTTCTAT
Organism: Cheirogaleus medius; assembly: GCA_008086735.1. Lineage (NCBI taxonomy): Eukaryota > Metazoa > Chordata > Mammalia > Primates > Cheirogaleidae > Cheirogaleus > Cheirogaleus medius. The sequence continues at coordinate 1,457,705 of VBSM01000883.1, read as the reverse complement.
CCAACGGGACCCTGGCTTTGTGCAGCCAGTAATGGGCCAAGCAGGTGGCGGTTTCTCACAGACACGACAAACGGCCGATCTTCCCATCCCATCCGCCCGCCCTCATACCCCGGCTGTGGTCATTTTATGCACCAGTGAGCTCATGTGCAGGGCAGGCAATGCACGAGAACTTTGACTCCTATGTTATTTCAAAGCAAATGAATAAGTAATAAATATTGAGCAGAGAAAGCTAATTTGTATTTGTAACATTTCAATATAGAAAATGTTGTTTCAAAATCAATACAAGCCATTGCCGTGTGCCAGCTTCCTTTCATTACGGTCACTGATAACAGCCCGCCGGGCCCAGACTTCTTTCATCCTGTAACTCTGTTTCCTTGATCTGCTCGGATACGACCTTCAAGTACCATTTATGACATGTTTTAAAAGCCTATATAGGATTTGGTACTTAGTTATTTTTCTTTTCAGGTTTTCAATGGATTTTAGAGAAATAATGCTCAGAGATGCAGGAAGACCAGCAGATAAATCCCGAAGTTTCTACACACAGTCAATTCCTTCTGCTGCTAGAATTGAGATACTAATTTGATTAATTTGGGGAATGTGGAGAAAGGAATCTTTTTTTAAGTTTAGGGAGTGTGGATAAGGGAATTAATTTTTTTTTCCCTCGCTCTATCACTTGGGCTAGTGTGCTGTGGCATCAGCCTAGTTCACAGCAACCTCAAACTCCTGGGCTCAAGCGATCCTCCTGCCTAAGCCTCCTGAGTAGCTGGACTACAGGAACATGCCACCATGCCCGGATAATTTTTCTATTTTTAGTAGAAATGGGGTCTCACTCTTGCTCAGGCTGGTCTCAAACTCCTGAGCTTAAGTGATCCTCCCGCCTCAGCCTCCCACAGTGCTGGGATTACAGGTGTGACCCCGCCCCTCCCCGTGCCCAGCCAAGGAATATTTTTTGAAAGCAACATTTTGAGTTTCTGTGTTTCTAATTGCAGAGCATATTTCCAATGAAGTAGTGCTACACTATAAACTCTATTTGCCTCACCTTATATTCATCTAGAATTATGTTGAATATTTTATTGTCAAATACTTGTATCAACTCTAAGTTAATACGGTTAAACGGTACTTTAACATCCACCTTAAAGATGTTGCCAGGGCCAGTGTTTTGGGTAGAGTTGGCTAAGAAAGAAGCTCTCCTGGTGTCCACTGCATTCCAATAACATTTTTCCAGGTTCCCAGTGAAATGATAATTAAACAAAAGGAGCGTTTTAGGGTTCTGAACTTCAGTTTCTATTAATCATTTCAAATGATTGCTCTTAGCCATTTTTTCCCATTAAAGTTATTATCTTTCTTTACTAGCAGATAAGAGATTTTCGAAACTCACTCTTTCTTTTTCAAAGGCTTACTGTGGTAAGGGCGTTTGGAAGGGGCACGCTGCATGACTTTGGGAGGTTGCAGGTGCCTCTCATGGTTACACACCGAATGTGACGCTGAGGACAGAACCAGAACCAAAGCCACCCCGGGGCTCGAGTGTGTGTTCTACCTCCTGCCTGGACGCCGCCTCTTCCCAGACCTTCCCGTCAGCCAGGACGGGGAATGGGGAGGCCACGTCCCCACCTTCCCACCGACCTTCTCTGCCCTGGGAGGGTGTTTCACCTTTGGCTTGTTTCACCAAATATAAAACTGGCTTGGGGACAAAGTCCAAAGTGGACCAGCATGCCCCATGCAGTGGCCGGAGCTCCACGGGGCCCCCCGGACCTCGCTGTGCCCCCATGTGCACCTGCACACAGGTGTGATGTCCCAGACACCAGCTACCCAGCTGGCTCAGCCACATCATGCACTGGTCCGGACTGTTTAATTCACACCACAAGACGCACATTTTTTTTTTTTTGGACTCTTTCACCAAAATTTTGACCATGTAAGAGAAACGGCCCTTGGCATCTACTTGACCCCTCAGACATTTAACCACTTCGGAATGAGCGTCGACTTTAGTCGACAGCCAAAACTTTTACTTTTGCAGCTTTTATCTCTGCAGTTGCAGTGTGCACGTTCAGCTAATAAGTTACCACGAATCTGGGACCTTTTAACAAGTCCTTAGTAGGAGTTATGATAGTTATTTTCCTAAAGCTGCCTGTAAAGGAAAACAAGCTTCCAGCGCTTTAAAGCTTTCCTCATCACACAAGAGCAAAACGGATGTGTGGTCAATGCACAGCACAAACTACCGTGCGGACTGTGAGTGCCGGCCGTGGGCGAGGCTTCGTGGCCGGTGAGCGCTGCACCCAAGTGGTTAAAAGAGATTCCTCACTCTCCCCCCACTTCCACCTTTTCGTCTACACTGGATGTTGAAAATTATTTTGCCACAATTTCAAAACGAACTGGAGAAATGGACTCTTCTTTCCCTCTAGTAGTTTTGCGAGGTTCTACCTGAAGGCGCCACAAGAGATGGGAAGTTGGTACCTTGGTGGGAATATCCGATTCAGTCACAAAAATGTCACCTTGTTCCTTGATGTCGGGGAGGCGTCTGGGGAGGTCCTTGCCAGGTCCCCGGGGCCAGTCCGTCCTCCCCCGCCTGGAAGAGTCGGCTCCTTGCGCCTGTTTCAGGTTTTGCCATCCTATCCGTGGCTCCTCTTCCTCCTTTTGCCTTTTTTCTTTTTTCCTGGGGTTAGAACGTGTGTCCCCAAACCATGCTTCCCACCTCGCAGGAGACAGGTAGGCCGTGTCACCGGCGTGCTCTCCCGCTGAACTTCAGCGGCTGGGAAATCGTAAAATCGTATCAAACCTAATTTAAGAGACTTTCTTTTCCCCTTTGTGCTTCTTAACTTATAGATGCTGTATTTTTAGCCGCAAAACCCATTAAGAGCAGAGGTAACGCTGTGCTCCTAAAGAGTAATGAGTTTGTGAGCAGCTGCGTAGGTAATTCCTAGGGATGTTTTCCAAGAGGATTTTTTAATGACCTTCATTTTATTTCTATAAAGCAGTCGTCATGGACGATCAAATTTACTTTCTTTTTTCTCTCTCTCCCCTCTTTCCAAAAGCCACATGCTAAGGGTAAGATCTATGTCCAGAGTCAAGGTAAGGATTGTTAAATATATCTATTTTTATTTATTTATTTATTTTTTAGAAAAGGGATAGAGAAAGAAAAACAATATATATATATATATGTACTTTTTAAAGAATGAGTCCTATCCTTTAGAGACACATGCTGAGATGTTTATGGAGGAGATAATATGATTTCTGAGATTTACTTAAAAGCAATCAGTAGAATGGATACATTTTTATTATTTTGTAACATTAGCATAAACTATAAATAGGAGACATTATAAATAGATAATTTAAAATGCAAATCCCGTAACATTTTCTACCAGTGGAGAAAATGCAGTGTACTCCATTGGTCTAGACACAAAACCAAAGGCTGAGCGCCTCTGTTTAAGTTCACTCGAGCTGGGGTGACCTGGACTACTCCTCCCCCCACCGGCCCCTTCCCCTCCCCCAGCCCTGCCCCTGCGGTGGCATCTGACGCCCGTCGTAAAACACTCTGAGGTCGAAACACGCTTTGTGAGCCACCGTGCTGCACAGAAGTCATGGGGAGCAGGTCCAAGGAGGAACATATTGACAGAATTGATTCCAGGCTCAGGTTGGGGAGGCTCAGAGGTCAAGGCCAGGAGGCCGAGTCTCATGGGGACTTTTCCATTGCACCCAGAATGCACAGGGCCCAGGAGCCCGCCTTAGCTGGGGCACACCGTCTTAGTGGCATGGTGTCATTGCTCTGGTGGTTTCAATGACATTTTTAGCTGGTGCAGCAGGAAAAACTCAGACTTTGAAGCAGTGTGCAGGTCTGAACGCAGCCTGCCCCCTCCCTGCACGTGGCCAGCTTGACCCTCAGTTTCCAGTGGGGCAAACTGGGGGAACCAACCTGCTCAGCGGGTCTCGAAAGAATCCCAGCGGTGTGTGGACAGTCTGGGGCCAGGGTGGGCTCGGATAGGACCCCTGCTAAGTAGCCACTGTTTGTAATCCTCAGCGTGAGTGACATCCAGGTGGGTGTCAGAGGTGGTTGGATGGCTTGGTTTACATTTTACAAAACTGCCCATTTTTTCTGTTAAATGTTGCCTCCGAATTTTCTAAATCCGAAAACGTTTGTTTGTCCAGAACAAGTAAAACTCAACCCGTCTGTCTGAGAAAATGACACAGACAGACTGCAGAATGTCATGCGTGATTCAGTGAGGGCTGAGATCAGGGCCATTAGGTTTTGGCTCATAATGTTTTAGAAACCTGTTACTTACACGAGTTTTATTTTAAAGGAACTCAAGGTTTGTATCACCTGGAGGCAGCTTGGTCCAGCAGTGGATCAGGGGGTTGAAAGATCAGTTTTCTCATCTGGAACCTGAGGGCTCACTTCAAACCTCCCGTGCTGGGGGATTATTGGGACTTTGCTGAAATACTCAGAATGTAGAGTAGCTTTATAAAGAAACGAGTCCCACCATTGCTTAAACTTCAACACAAAATAACTGGTTGTGTTCCAGCAGTCTCATCAAGGCCGACTTTCTCTTTTTCTTGTTCCTTTGACCCAGGAATTACGACAACACCAAATGCCGCCTTTAACTGGAACACCTTTCTTGAATGTGCAGGTAAGATGTGAAATCTTCTTAGGGGATTTTGACCGAAGCGCATCAGTGACTTGCAACGTCCACACGGTTTTGAAAAAGAGGCTGTCGAGTCAAAGCAAAGTGCTGTTTCAGGTCGAACAAGGGCAGGAAGTAACATGAATTTGAACAAGGGAAGGGAAGATTAGGAGAATGGATGCAGGGAGGAAGAAAGCTCGGGCCCTTCCTCCTGCTGCGCTTGGAGGATACGTCCCAAATTTTTAGTGTCACTCCCTGCAACATTTGTTCTTTTTAAGAATAACAACCTCATGTGTTCATTCCATTTTACTGCCCTAATTACACACATAATGAATGACCGTTGTATAACAATGAGACCATGTAGATCTGAAAAATGACACAAAAATTTAGATCACTTGAAATCTCAGCACCAAAAATGAACTGTTATTAATGTTTAGCGTGATCTTTCGCAACAATTTTACATGTATATGAGATGATTTTTTTAAAAGACAGAAGCAAAACCAAGCTTTGCTTTACTACTCTTAGCTGCCTTATTTATTCGTTATGACAATAAGAATAAAACTCACTCATCCTTTTTTTAAAAAAAAATTCTGAAGTTTACATGGAGTGAAACACAGAGAAGTTTTTTCTTTATATTCTGGGTACAAGTCTTTTGTGGATGTATGTATTGTGAATATTTTATCCCATTCTCTGGCTTCTATATCCATTTCCTTCACCATGTCTTTGAAGAGCAGAGTTTTCATCGTGTTGAAGTCTGGTTGACGGCCACGCCGTTCCCGGGGAAGGTGGCCTCTGTGCACCTGTCCCTCGGCAGTGCTGGAGGGATGCGCTTTTCCCCGCCTGTGGGGGCGCCAAGAGAGTCTTGTCGTTGTGTTTTCTACACACCGGGTGATGTTAGCCTAGTCAGGACGTTTAAATAAAGTTTTATTGTACAATGTCCTTGAATATAGAAAGTATAGTCATTCACAAGTGAGTCCCACCAGTGTATGTTATTTGGGGCCGTAACTCTCTTACAGGCTGGACAGCCTGGTAATTCTGGGCAAAGTTCCTAGAACAGCTAAAATTGGCTCACTGCATGCAATTTAGTTTTTTTTTTTTTGAAACAGAGTCTCTCTCTGTTGCCTGGGCTAGAGTGCCATGGCGTCAGCCTAGCTCACAGCAACCTCAAACTCCTGGGCTCAAGTGATCCTCCTGCCTCAGTCTCCCGAGTAGCTGGGACTACAGGCACGCACCACCATGCCTGGCTAATTTTTCTATTTTTAGTAGAGATGGGGTCTCACTCTTGCTCAGGCTGGTCTCAAACTCCTGAGCTCAAGTGATCCTCCTGCCTTGGCCTTCCAGAGTGCTAGGATTACCCCACATGCAACTTGAAGCACAAGAATTCTTCTGTTTTAACCAGAAATATTTTTCCCTAGAGACAGCCATGCTGGTTTCCATTAGAGGGGCCAAACCATGGGATCCGGGGAGGGTTGGAGTCATAGGTCCAACCGTAAACATCTCAGAAGAGACTGAAAACGCAAAACCGGTGCCCAGCCCTCAACAAACCGGAGGACACCCCAAGCCTGTTTTCACTCCAGAAACTCAAAGCAAAGCCCCCGCTGTTTACTGTGTGTCAGTGTTGGGCTCCTCGAAAAGAAACATTCCCAAGCATTTTATTAGAAATAATCTTCCTAGCATGCTCATCAATCCCATCGACAGCAGCTCGCCTGCTCTCGGCATTACAGATGAACCCGCACGATCCAATCGCTTCATCACGCCGCAACTGCGTGCCGCGATTCAGAACCACTGGGCCTCTTTTGAATTGCCTGTGGTAGGGTTATTTCATCTCCAATCTATCACAGGACGCAACTACATTGCAACGAAGATTCATAATTTCCAAAGGGAGGGTGATTTGTCATCAAGTTCCGCTGGCGCGGGGTTGATTGTTTCATGGGTCTCAGTGTGGAGTGATTAACGGAACAGCCCAGAGATTTTAAGCACTCCTGAGCAAGTGCTTCTCTGGAGACCTCCGTGGCTGCAGTTCAATCTTAATGTGTGCAATTAGAAGTTGTAAATGTATGCAGAATATACGGGTTTAGGGAGACTTTGGTGGTGGCTCCGGTAGCTGACAGGGGTAGGTAACGGCTCAAGGGTAGACAGACGTGTAATTAATCCGCATCTCTGGGCTTTATGATCCGGCGTCTGTTCTCATTTGCGGGGTCGTCCGTCTTTGTCGCACTCCACACTCTGGGGATGGGCTGTCCTCAGCATCCTTACTCTGTCTTCCCCTGGCACCCGGAGCATTTGGAACCTGTGCCTGTGATTTGTCACTTCCACTCTGGGCTTCAGACAGTGACAAAGGAACATGATAGAGTGAATCCGACGCAGACTGTCAGGGATTGGACACTCACCCTTTGAATTCTTACGAACCTTTCACCTTGACATCGGGGGGGGGCAGTGGGTGGGGGAGAAGGGCCCCATTTAACACGATGACTTACAGCTTCATCCCATTCCCATCCAGAATTGGATCCAAATATTTTCTAGGACCCCTGGCTCCGATTTCTGCGATAGTTGAGTCACTTCTTGCTGTCACCCTTCCGCCTTGCAGCAGAGATAGGCTCGCGTTGCACAGGCCGGGCTCAGCTCAGGTTTGCCCAGCAGGAGGGATTAGTTTACTGCAAGGAAATTAACATAAATGCAAGCCGTAGAGTGCAGGAGGCAGAGACTTGTTTCCCAGGTGCACCCGCGGCACCATGGTTGCCATGGCGGCGAGCGAGCCCTCCTCATTGAAAACATCCTGAACCCTTCCCTTGCAGAGATTCACCAAAGTGCTGACACCTTACACGTGTTTCTTCTCATCTGTGGACTTCGACAAGTCAAAGATCCTCTTTATTTGGTGGATGCGTTTTCAGGTACCTTTTCTGGAGTTTCCTTCCCCCTGTGTTTGCTGAATTCCATCTGGGCACATGTCTGGGCATCTCTCCCTGGGACTTTGAGTTTTATTTCCTCGTCCTTTGCACATGAGCAGAGCTGCTTCTGGATTGTCACGCTGAGTACAATCAGAAAAAAAATTTATAGGATTTATAGCCCTGTGTAGTGATTTCGGTTTCGTTTTCCATTGTCCTGGTGCACACAGCTTCTGGGGTCACTATTCATGAAAATAGTGAATAATGGTAAGACCTAAAGAATTTTATCTGGAAATGCCTCACACATGCCAACTTGTGTGATGCATTTCGGAGTCTTTGTTCATCGTGTATCCATATGGTCCTCAGTATGTTCTAAATCCCATGTTGAGTTGCGGAGGCTTGTTTGTCCTCGTTATCTAAGACGTTAAAAATATGGATCCTGTGTGACATTGCAGAAAAAATATTTTACTCTTTAAAAGCATAAAATTCCAAATATATACACTCTAAATAAGTGTAATCTAAGTTGAATAATATTCATGAAAGCCAACTGATATGAAATGATTTATTAATATATTACAGAGTAATTTATATTAAACTTCATTGCGATTGCAGCTGTGACTTAAAACTGTTCTAAAAGTTGTTTTCTTTTTTCCTTTTTTTCTCCACCAGAGTGGCACCAAGAAGAACCCAATGTTTACCTGGTCATCGTAGGTCCCGAAGTAAGTTGCTACACTCCGAACTTTCATCTCGTCTTTGTTTTCTTCTTTGGACTTATTTTAATGTGTTTTCTAAAATTAGTTCACGTGGCTCTTCTAACCAAGTGGGCATGTTCTCTTTTTAAGTAAATGAAGTCAGTTTTCCTTTTTAAAAATGAAAACCAGACCAGGGTTAGAGATCATTAAAACCGCGATTAATCTTTATGCAGTACATTCTCACGGAGATACAGAGACGTCATGCAAACATGGGGCCATTTCTGCAGCCAGCCATCAGACGAGGCAGTGGACTTGTGTTTAGGAGCCTTACTGTGTGGAGAATAAGTAGCTGTAAGCCCGAGAGCCACACTTGGGATGGGGAGACGTTTGCACCTGACCACGGTGACCTCGGAGACACTTGGAGACGCTGCCTCCCACCTGTGCTGGCTCCAGGACATTCCCTCGTCCCCCAACAGACGTGGATCAGACACACCCAGTCCTGAGCGCTCAGGGTTCAGAGACTCAGGGTCCCCCGTGCCGGCCGCCTCGTGAGAATGAACTTGTATTTACGCCAAGCAGTTGGGGAAACAAAATGCACTAAGTGTTTCCGGGTGGTCTGAATGTTTGTCCCCGCGAATTCGCACGTGGGAACCTCATCCTCAGTATGATGGTCTTTGGAGCTGGGGGCCTCTGAGAGGTGATCGGGTCATGAGGGCAGATGGGTGCCTTTATCAGTGGTGAGGCCCCGGAGAGCCACCCGGCCCCTCCCCCACAGCAAGAAGGCGCCGTCTGTGAACCGAGTAGGGGCTCTCACCAGGCACCCAACTGGCCAGCATCTCGAACTTGGACTTCCAATCCCTTGGAACCGTGAGCAGTACATTTCTGTCGTTTCTAAGCCATCCAGTTCATACCACTGTGCTACGGCAGCCCGGATGGGCTACGGCAGTGGCACAGGCTGCAGCGTTGAGCAGAATTGTCATCCCGGCGTGAGCGGTCTGTCCCCCTGCTTTGCTCCCTTTGGCGAGGCAGGGTGGTCGGGTCTTCGAGTTTTAAATGTGTGCACGATCCGCTCTTTCTCACTTTGCACTGGAATGTCCCTAAAATAAGAGCGTCCCCGAAGATTCGAGTGAATGGATTCTGCACAGCTTCTCAGAGCCGTGTCTGTTTTGTGATTCTTCCTCTTTTAGTTTTTCTGTTTCCCGGGGGACCCACAGAGCTTGCCGTGGGGGTCTCAGGCTCTTCTCAACGTTCTCGGAGGCTTTGGGAAATGATACGTTCACGCGGAAAGAGGCCACATAAGCTATTAAAGATATCAAGGGCTGGAATCTGTGCAGCCACATTAAATACCATGTGGAACATGAATCACCCCTAAATCCAGCAGTTTGCTTGATATAACACACACACACACACACGCGCACATTAGGTCCTAGCCTTTTGGTGATACCAAGGTAATTCCTGGTGCACTAATTAATGTGAAGCCCCATAGTAGCAAAGTTATTATTATTATGTTTAAAATTATCATCCTTCAGTTTGAAGAACATTGGAAGAAAAAGTTTTCATCTGATGCTAAAATTCTTTCTGACCAAGAGAAAAAGCC
>VBSM01000883.1:1405193-1417035 GCA_008086735.1 Cheirogaleus medius | reverse complement strand
CGGCTGTGGGCGAGGGTTTGCGGCCGGTGAGCGCCGCACCGAAGTGGTTAAATGCAACACACAGGCGGTAGCCGTCTAATCTGTGCCTCTGGCTGGGACAGCCACCCCGAGCTCCGGATCGGCACATCCGACATCTTTCCCGCCATCCCTCCACATGTACCTAATAGGCCTCTCGGTGGGACGTGTGACACAGAACTCCTAAGTTCCCTGACCACGCTGCGGCCTTCCCCATCTTTGTCACTGGCGGATCCATTAACTCAGCCACTCGGGCTAAACACCTTGGAGCCGTCTTGACTGTCCTTCCTCTCTCAGGCCGCACGGTCAGTTCATCGGCAAGCCCTCTGGCTCTGTCGGGAGCTGGCGACGTCCAAGCCCCTCGCCGCTAGCCTGGGCTGTTGCACAGCGTCCGACCTGCTCCCCCTCCATCCACTCCTGCCTGCTGCACGGGAATCCTCTAAAAATAGGTCTGATTATGCCCCTCTTCCTGAAACATCCCTGGATTACTGGGACAGTCTCCTCACTGTCTCCTCTTCCCTACAGGACCCCCTCGGTGTGTTTTCTGCGAAGCAGCCAGAACGACTCTCAGCACACGGGACGGGGCACGGCTCTCCTCCTGCCCCCGCCCCCGAGCAGCCGGGACCGCAGGCGCCCCCGCCCTGCTGCACCTCTTCCTCCTGCTGGTGGATACGGGGAGGTTGAAGCATGTCTAGGAGGTGTCTTCCACCCACATTCCAGTGACCAAATCTCAGTCATTTGGGTCTATTGAGCTACAAAGCATCCTGGGAAACCTAGCTCACTTGTGTTCCCAAGAGGACAAGAAATTGGGTTTTGGTGAACACGTAGCAGCATCTGCCACCACAGCGGAATGAAACCAGGTATCTCCTCGCTATCCTCCGCCTGTTAGGCAGAACCGGGTTCGTCTACACTTGCTGGCTCCAGAAGCAGGGGTCAGGGGTCAGGGAGGACGAGGATATGGGAGAAACGGGGACATATCGAAGAGGCAGGGGACAGCAACCGGGATGAGGGCCCCCGATGAGCGAGCCAACGTGGGCAGGCGCTGGAGTCTCTATCGGGTCACCTGTAAGTGCATTCCTTGCTGGGCACACTGTGGCTCGGTATTTTTAGCAAGGCCAAAAGTGCCCTTGAGCACCGTCATTATCTCGGTTGGAGACGCCAGGAGAGTTCACAGTTAGAGAGGGAGGCCGCGGCTGCAAACCGGGTAATAAGGCAGCTCTGCGCTGTTTTTACAGCTGCAGAACAGAACATTCTGGCAGCCGTGTTTTACACATGGACCGGGACTGCATCGTCGTCTGGGGAGCTGCAGAGCCTAATTCGTCTTCGGCGGAGCTGAGCGAGTTGTTCCGACCCACACAGCTCCCTCCGCAGGAGGCAAGGAAAGAAATCAGCTCAGCACTCTGCGGAAACCTCCCCTCGTCAGGCCTGGCTCTGATGAGCGCCCGCGGGTCCCGGCTGGCTTCCCCAGACAGGAAACAAAGCCGGGGTCATGCGAGAGAACATTCTGGGCATCTGGGGACAGTCTGAACCTGGGAGCTTCGAACTTCCCAGCAAAGGAGAAGTCGCCTTAGGGATGAAGTGGCCTCGGAGAGAGGAGGTCGGGTGTGACCATTGCCAGAGTCTGTTTGGGACCCCGGCTCCCCCAGTGTGAGGTCAGGAGCCACCAGTGACCAGCTGTGTGATCTTGGCCAAGTTTCTTCACCTCTCTGTGCCTCAGTTACCCCACATGGAGCACAGAGGTTGTAATGTGAGTCCTACATCAGTCAATTTAGGCTTGTTTGTGCTGCAGGAAACCACGACCCCAAATCTCAGTGACTTAGAATCGGAGGTTTATTTCAGGGTCATCCATCTGTTGACGGACACTTGGTTGCTTTGATGTTTGGCTGTCGTGGATAATCCTGGTGTGGACGTGGTCTACGAGCAGCTGTTTGAGTCTCTGCTCTCAGTTCTTCAAAACCACACAGCCCGTCCCCTGCCAATGCACCGTGTGGGGCCCGTGTCACCGTCCCTGCGAACGGGACAACCAGCACACATGCTTGCCCTCTTATTTCTTTCTCGTTATTTTTCTTTTCCTTTGAACCAGAACAGATAAGCTCGTTGAATTGGGTCGTCTCTACTTCACTTTGAGGTTCTTCGCCATCCTTAGTTTCCCAGCAAAGCCCTTGCATCATTCCTGGAAAATTGTATCCTCATTTGTACGTGGGGACCTCGCCCAAGGCCTTTCCATCCTGTCCCCTCCTTTGTCAATCCCCGGCGTAAACTTTCCAGTCCTCTGTGCTCCCTCTCTAAGCTTGCTGAGTGAGGACAGCCCGTTTCATAGAGCCATTTCAAAAAGAATGGTTTAAAGTCACTCTTCCCTGGGACACGTTTGCATATTCACCTAGGAGCTGAAGCGTCTTCACTTAAAGGAATTTCCACGGCAGGAATTTCTGGCCACTAGCGACCTTCCGTAGTTTGAGTCTGAGGACTCCTTAAGGTCAGGAAGCCGCCTCGGCACGACGTTTAATCGTCAGTCGGATCTCTCTGCTTTTCAGGAGGAAATATTTGCAGCAAACGCTGCTCCATCAGCCCCGGTCAGCACTTCCCAGCCGCTTTGCCAGGGGCCCTAGGGATCCGGCAAGGGAGGCTATTAGTCACAGCCCCTCTCTCCTGCTAACAACCACAAGCCCACTCAAAGGTCATTTTTGTTTTTGAACGGAGTGACATTTCTTCAGGGAGCTAATGACAGACTGGGGAATTGGAGTGTGCCGGTCTGTGGTGCTCAGACCGGGGACAGCTGCGTGGCTCCCGCTTGAATTCAGACTTGGGGGCATCAGTGGGACTTTGCACCTGCCTCTGCTCGCTCCCCAATCTGCCTCATGGAGTCACAGCTCAGAGCACATGGGGGTCAGTCCATGCTTTGCCCAGGTGGCCCCCGGACAGACAGCTGAGTGTCCCGCTTTCCTCTGGAAGTTCGTGTTATCGTTGTGCTTTCTGTGGCTACCGCCGTATTCCAGACACAGTGCCCAACGTCTTCCCTGCACAGGAGGGGCGGCGGCTCTCCCTCCCCAGGGCTCTCCCTGCGTTGCCACGCTCCCCTGCACTCAGAGCAAGCGGGAAAGGTTGCAAACAAGACCCCCGGCCCAACCCGGAGCTTCCTGCTGCACTTACTTTAAAATCCCAACTCCCACCCCAGCCACTGAGGCCTTCTGCTCCCATCTCATCTCTCCGCATTGCCCCCTCCACCCCGCCCCATCCCTGCAGCCCCACGGGCCTTCCTCTCGGGCCTGGACACACTGCCCCTGAGCCCGAGAAGTCCGACGTTCCTGGGACAACCTGCCTCCCTCTGCTCTCAAGGCTGGCTCCACTGTCACATTCTCCGGGCAGAGCTTCGTCGACCCCCGCTGCAAATAGCCACGTACCCCGGGGCTTCTGCGTCAGGTCACCCAGTGTGACGGTCTTTGCAGCACTGTCACCATCTGAGATGACCTTCCCCGTTTACTGCCTCGTTCACCGTCCTCCCTCACCCCACCCTCGTGATGAGAGTGGTCCCTGCTGGGTCCGGTGCCCTGTGCGCTGCCCGGCCCACGCTGGTGCACGAGAGGGATTTGAACCAACGAAGAAGTGAATCGAGCACCTCGGGGAAGGGCTTGGGGATTTGACGAGATGAGGTGTGTAAAGCTCTCAGCAGGACCGGGGCATGGGGCTGGTGCTCTGTCGGTGCTGTCTGCCGTCATTATCATTAAGAGGTTTCACTGGAAGGTGCAACCTGCAAACTGGTGGCCTCCGGGTCACTTCTGAGCCGCAGACTGACTTGCTTTGGATTTCCGAATGTTTTTAAACAGCGAGCCAGTGTGAAAACATTGGAGGGGTTCATGTTAAATACTGATTTGCAGATAAATTTCCATTATCCCCGTCATTTCCCAGATCAGAAAATCTGTCAACACCAGACTCACATGTCACGTGGCAACCTCAGGCTGGTGCTGAGTGGCCCCTGCTCCTGTCCAATGGGGGAGGGTGTCTATGGCAGCCCCCACCACTGTCACTGCTTCTCACCTGGCCCCTGGGAGCACCTGAGTTTGTAGGACGGATGGGGGCATCGTGGTCAGAGCTGGACCCTTTACTCCTAAGAGTCTCAATGTCTAAAGCAGAGGCAGATTGGGGAACGGTGGCCGCGGTTAACTGAGCTCCTTCTCCTCCCCCCGTGAGCAGCCAGGGACCTATTTTCGGACCCTCCACCCCCACGGTGCTCCCGTCTGGGCTGCAAAGCGGCTGCTCTCTGGGGTCCCCTCTGCGTGACGCAGGCCCCGCAGGTGCGTGGTGTGGGTGCCGCGGCTATGTGCAGTGCCAGCCGCCTTTCTGCTGGTGAGGATGCTGTGTCCCACGCTGACACCCGGCCCTCCACAGTTAGCCTGGGGACGGGCAGGGCTGCCGCACAGGACAGTTACCGAGAAGCTGGGGTGCCGCATCTCCCCGTCAGCTATGGCCACGACGCGTTGCTGCCTTTGTGAACTGACCCCCACTCCCAGAGCGCCCCTAACTCTCCACTGTGCCCGGCACACGGGGGCAAAATGGCTTCTGGCAGCCACACGATGGCCGTAGCCTTTCCCACACAGGCCACTCGCAGTTTCTGCAGTGACTCCGCGGAGGCCCCCTGAGCAGGAGTGGTCCGCAGGGCAATTAGGATGACAGAGAGTCTGGGCTGCTGTCTCCTGCGAAGCTGTCCACCCCATCACACGGGAGATCTAAGCCGCTGCAGGGTGCTGCGTGGGAGCGGCCGGTGCGAGGGGCTTGCCCTGCAGCTCCGGCACGTGGCAGAGGCAGACGGATTTCTCCCCCTGTTCTGTGACATGGGGACAGGAGAGAACAGCTCCAGACGGCCTGTTCTTGCCGTGAGTCTTTTATTAAGGGTTAGTTGCTATAATCAGCCAGCACAATCATCAGAAACCCGTCACGGAGGAACGTTCTCTGCAGACGCGGCCAGATGACGCCCTGGTGGGAGAGGCACTGTCTCCACTGGGAGCGGGAGGGCGCGCTCGGATTTTACCCTAACACTGCGAGTGAAGCAAAGCGCTTTGCACCAAAATCCTCAAATATCATTAATCCTCTTTGATTTGAGACTTTTTGTCTCCGGACACTCGTCCTTCATGCATACACATCACGGCACAGATGTGCACTCACACGTGTACACGTATGTCCCCTCCGCACCCCCTGGCGCCGGGAAAACAACTCGTGTGTGAACCGCCTCCTGGCTACTAAGATCCAAGGTGCGAGATTATTGTTTTAGTTTTCTGTTTGCTCCGTGTTTGTAAGGAGCTGTAGCCTCCTTGTCCCCGCTGGGGAAGTGCCAGACGAGTGAGGCTCATTCTTGGGCACAAATGCCCAAGGCAGCCCCTGCGAGGTTAGACTTAAAACAAGTGACCTTGCTGGTTGACATACCAAAGGGTGATCTGGCAGGAAGTGTTCCTCCTGTTTGGTTAACCCGCTCTGCTCTCAGAAGCACCCCGTCCCGTCACCATTGCCAAATTTCTACGGGTCTGTGACCCCTTCCCCGTCCAATCCTAGGATTTCCACAGTCACAATTGCTGCTTTTGGTTATGTGGTATACACCGGATAGGCCGGACATGTTTAGGAGAGAAAGTGGGGCAAATTACAATATATAGCCGATGCTTTGTACGTATCTACTGCTCTTTCTTCCCTAGACTATTCTAGCTCATGATTACTTAGATGAGAACAAGTTTCTTTCTTTCTTTCTTTCTTTCTTTCTTTCTTTCTTTCTTTCTTTCTTTCTTTCTTTCTTTCGAAGCAGGGTCTTGCTCAGTCACCCGGGCTAGAGTGCCGTGGTGTCATCATAGCTCACAGCAAACTCCAACTCCTGGGCTCCAGTGATCCTCCTGCCTCAGCCTCCTGAGTAGCTGGGATTACAGGTGTTCACCACCATGCCCGGCTAATTTTTCTATTTTTAGTAGCTCTTGCTCAGGCTGGTCTCAAACTCCTGACCTCAAATGATCCTCCCACCTCAGCCTCCCAGAGTGCTAGGATGACAGGTGTGAGCCACCACACCCCACCGAGAAGAAGTTTCAAAAGAGAGGATGACGAAGGAGTTGTGTCTTTGGGGGTGTGGTTCAGGGGAGTGAGGGACTAACGGGCAGGTGTGAATGTGTCACCAATGAAGAATTTCACAGCACAGGTGGAATGTGCTCTTTGGAGGGCAGCTACTTGCAGGAAAAGCTGAGGAGGAGGACCGCTCCAGCTCTGAAGATTTTAAATCACGCTTGCTTCAGTTTCCCGGTTTGTAGGTGGTAGACAAAATAGGAAGACTTCAGGTCCAGCAAAATAATGTTCCAAGAATTCTTCATAAACCCCCAAAGACAATTACTAATAAGCCATTTTGGAAATGAACTGCAGACCTCCCTGTCTACTGTGAAAAGAGGCCAGTGGAAGTGGGGATTTGCCCCTTCTCCAGGGAACGGCATCTGGTCTTCCTTTGGGAAACATCCCCTCTTCCCTGGGGTCCCTGGGAAGCTATTCCACCCCCAGGAGGGGAGGTGTGGTTCCTCCCTGACCAATCAGAAGGTCGCATCCCAACAGCCACAGTGATTGGCTGTGGGATGGGCCCATGACTCCGTCAGCCAATGAGACTCCATTCTCAGACATCCCGTGGAAATGCCAGGAAGAGAGAGTCTTTCTGTAGAGATTTAAATTGGGAGAGCGTGAATCTGCAGCTTCTAGGTGGATTACCGTGTGGGAGGAGGCTACAGGAGAGAAATGTCATTTCAGAAGAAAGCAGAGGCAGATGACAGAGAGCATCTCAGTCTTGGTGCATTCTAGACATGGCTTTATTTTACACGTGCCTGTGAATGCCCCCTTCTGCTTAAAACCATTTCAGCCTGAGTCTGTCGTGTACGACTGACTTAGAGGGTTCTAATAAACGCAGGCATCGTGATCATCATTGCGGGAATTAGAGGGTTGTTGTCACCAGAAACCAGAACAAAGGTAAGTGCATGGAATGCCTCCAAGTACACGCACACAAGCCTTTTAGGAGATAATTTTGTAGTAAAATAAGCCATCACTTTCCTGCACAGTTCTGGAGATAAAGATTAATTAAACTCTTCCCAAACCTTAGTTGGTGTAAGACCACTCTTCCCTGAGGCTGATGCTTGTCATAGCCAATATTTTATTGTCAACAGATTTTTTTATAACATGTTGAGTCTTAACAGCTACAGCATTTTCTTCCTAGATGATGCTTCCTGATGACAGAGAGAGGGCCACTTTAATCTCATCAATAACTTGCCTCCAAGCTGTCTCTGCAGGACGGTTTGCTTCGGGAAGCATTCCTGCAAGCAGCCATCTAATTCCATCTGTGGGGTGTGATTGATTAATAGTATCTCATGGGTTGACTGATTTCTTGAAAACTAAGGGACTTATGTTTTGGAGTTCGTTCTAGGTACTTTGGGTTGGGTTGCCAGTTACAGAAATTGACTTTGACTAACTCAAAGAGGAATGAGCTTTATTAGAGGGTTCTTCGGTATCTTACAAAACAGAAGAGTAGGCTAAGAAACTGGGCTTACAATGGATGGGATAGGATTGAGGCAGGTAGAGGTAACAGAAACTAATGGCTGGTTTCCCCAGAGCACCAATGTGGACATCCCTCGAGTGTGAGAGGTTAAGCCACCTTGGTTGACAGCCCCAGCAGACTGCATCTGATAGGGGAAAAGTATAATAGTTCTCCCAAAACAAATCTGGGATGCTATCACCAGAACAAGGTAGAACACTGGCTGACAGCAAACTAGCCAATGCCTTCTACTTCCTCTTGGATGGACTCTTTCGATTGATACCAGGATTGCATTCAAAATATTTAATAACGAGCGTGACCGCTGCCTGGGCAGAGTGGAACTGGTCATAAGCAATGGTGCGGCCACTGCTGGGGCATCCCAGGTGGCCACGGCACCAACTGCAGGTGGACAGAATTTCACGGCTACAGAATATATTTCTCTTTTTCTGAAAGCTGGAGAAGTAAAAAATAATAATAAAAAAACTCCCACCGCACACTGTTTTTTCTTGTTTACATCGTTTTCCCTCCCTACATATTCATCTCGGGATAATTTTGGAACCAGTGCATCTAACAAGGAGAGCAGCAGGCGAGGTACGCTGACATGCTGTCACTCCGACTCGTCTCCTTCAACTGGGTCCTGCGTGTTGTTTCACCTGGGTTGGTTTTCCCATTGCAAACCTGGGACTGTGGACCTTTAAATTCACTTCCATCCAATTCCTGTGTGTCTAGCATCTCTCGGCGACAAGTGTCACATTCATTAGCTGTAAAAAGACAACAGTCCCTGAATAAGACAGACGCTGGTCTTGAAGCTGTTTCTTCCGGCTGAGAAGCGAGATGGCACAGAACTTGAAGACTCCCGTCTCTCACATCGAGGAAAGTTGAAAGCACACACATATGGGCACCCTGCTTAGCATTTCTGCGGTCGGATCTGGCTTTAGCTGCGTGAAACCCCTCCCTCAAACAAACCCGAACAGTGTCTCCTTTCTTCTGGGAGAGCAACAGCTTCATTGCCTCAGCTATTAAGTAGCCAAATGCATTGATATGTTCACTAATGAAATGTTTCATGCTATTTGGATTCTTTGAGAGAAGGGGGGAAAAAAAGCAGCTAACTCCAATCTATAAATCAAGTTAAATAATTTCTATTTCCTTCTACAGGAAACTTTTTTTTTTTTTTACCGTCTGTGTGTTGCATTATCTGTGTGAAACAGACACTGGCAGAGGGAAAAATGACAGGACATTCTCAGCAAATTTAATGAAGTAGCTCCAAATATTGTACCAAAATAAATGAAGTGAATAATGCTCGAGCTCATTCCTGGGTCTTTTTTTACAACAATAACCATCGTGTGAGCCACACACCCGAGGTGATTCCAGGGGGTGGCTGGGTCTGAAGATGCCCTGTCACATGTCACGTACCAGGAAACCACAGGCAGCCTCAGTGGCTACGTTTAATTTCAGTAATTATTTGAGTCCAAGAATGGGGAAGAAATGTGAGAGGCATGGAAAAGAAAAATGACAACGAGTCCAAGTTTGTGATTTAAATTTCTTTAGAGAGCAGCAGACAGGTGTGGCTACAAGAGTATGTGGTTTATTTGGTGGATAAGGCTGATGTTGGTGCCACTGGGGGTTCCCTAGTCACCCCCTCAAACAAAGTATCTCAGAGCGGTTCTGCTCCCCAATTGTCAATTGCAAGTATGCTCCATGCTGTCATGTCATTAATACAGCAAAGTAGGCTAAACATGCGTATTTGGAAAATACTGGAGAAAGTATTTGCTGCATTTTAGCAATAATCTGGTGGCCATGCTCCCTCTGCCTGAGTCCTGGCTAAGCGTCCCGTGCCTAGCCCTTCTCAAGCCTGGTAGGATTTGGATTCCTTCTGTCCAAAGACCCCACTCAATAGTTGAAGCATGACTTCCCCCAGGTGATGCTTTGTTGTTTTCATATAATCTGTGGACAACATAGGAAAATATCTAAAACCTTTCTCAAAATGGCATGTGAGATTTAGGAGCTCTGGCTCATTAAAAAGTCGTTTTCGAAACCAGGAAAGGTGGTTATAGAGTAGATACTTCACAGCTACTTCAGAGTCCCATAGCTGGGCATGCAAGAGGTTTGCTAAGCCCCAAGTGGGACTTCCCACGGTCCTGGACAGGGAGAACACCATTGCTACCATTTCCCATGCAATTTTTTAAAATTTTAGCATATTGTGGGGGTACAAGTGTTTGGGTTACATATATTGCCTTTGCCCCACCTGAGTCAGAGCTTCAAGCATGTCCATCCCCCAGACGGTGCTCACTGCACTCATAAGTTATAAATTTACCCATCCCCTCCCATCTGCCCGACACTCGATGAATGTTATTCCTATATGTGCACTTAAGTGTTGATCAGTTAATGCCAATTTGATGGTGAGTACATGTGGTGCTTGTTTTTCCATTCTTGTGACACTTCACTTAGTAGAATGGGCTCCAGCTCCATCCAGGATAATACAAGAGGCGCTAGATCACCATTGTTTTTTGTGGCTGAGTAGAACTCTGTGGTATACATATACCACATTTTATTAATCCACTCATGCATTGATGGGCACTTGGGTTCTTTCCACATCTTTGCAATTGTGAACTGTGCCGCTATAAACATTCCAGTGCTGATGTCTTTTTTTATAGAATGTCTTTTGTTCCTTTGGATAGATGCTTGGTACTGGGATTGCTGGATCAAATGGTAGTTCTACTTGTAGCTCTTGGAGGTATCTCCATATTGCTTTCCACAGAGGTTGAACTAGTTTGTAGTCCCACCAGCAGTGTAGGAATGTTCCTATCTCTCCGCATCCACATCAACATTTGTTGTTTTGGGACTTTTTGATAAAAGCCATTCTCACTGGAGTTAAGTGATATTCCATTGTGGTTTGGGTTTGCATTTCCCTGATGATTAGAGATGTTGAGCACTTTTTCATGTTTGTTGGCCATTCCCACGCGAAATTAACAGCTTTGAATGAACATCCTCCTGAGCAGACCTGTGTAAACCTTTTCTGAAAATATATCCTTTGTGTTTATTATATAATTTGTAACTTGTATAAGATTTATTCACTAAAGTGCTTTTCTATAATTTTATTATTATTTTTTTAAACTAACCCTCTGCTCCTCATGGCTCTTCTCGAACTTTGGCTTGCTACATTTTCTCCACCTGTAGCTTTTCCAGCTTGGCTAACTTCACCTTGATCTGGCCAATTTGGAAATCTAATCCAGGTTTTCTCACATGATTGTAACCCAATCTCCTCCTCTTCAGAGCAAGTGGAAATACCAGGTTTGCCTCTAGATGAGCGAAAACTGCCCAGTTTATTCGCTACTGCGTCAATCAGCACCGCGGACAGCACCGCCCACGGGCCTCTGCCTCTCGTGGCCATGACTAAGCTCTGGGTTCAGCCTCCGGATCATAAATGCATGATGCGTGCCCAGCTCAGCGAACAGATTGAGAAACTACAATTAATATAACTTTACACACAGGGCATTTAATCTGTGGGTATAAATGACAGGGAACGTGCATTGTTTCCAGCTGAGGAAGACTCTACTAAGTCACTGAGAAGTTACAGACTCATTTGAACAGGTGAACGCTTTGCAAACAAAAATAGAAAAAGAAGAAATTAAGTTGAGTCCTGTCTGCAGTGGACATATACAACTACAAGTTGTGTTTGTCACTTTGGGAGTATGTGTGTGTGTTTGTGTGAGCATGTGTGAGGGTGTATGCACCCCACATCTATCCAGAGCACAGGGGTTGTGGGTACAGGCTCTAGAGCCAGGCAGTCTAATTTCATGTCCAAAGTCTGCTATGTACTAGCTGTATGAACTTGGGAAAGTCACATGGTCTTTCTGAACCTAAATTTTCTCATTTATAGATTAGGGATAGCAAAAGGTGCCATCTAATAGGGTAGTTGTGAGAATGAAATGTGTGAACAATCATTGGCCAATGCCCAGCACATAGTAAGCGCTTGATAAACTATAGTCTATTTTTCTAGTTTTCATATTTATTAGCATAATGTTGGTTATACTTTCTATTATCATCATTATTATATCGATTCGGGTATAATTTAAATACAGGAAAATGCACAAAACTATAAATTTTTGTATGTGTAGTTACCCATGAAGCCACCACCCAGATCAAGACATAGGACGTTGTCAGTGTTCCTTGAAGGCCGCCTCATGCCATTTCCAGGCAGTATCACCCTAAATGTAACCGCTATTTTGACCCTTATCATTGCACCCCTGAATAGGAGGAGTGCAAAGCTACATTGAAAATCATACATGATGC
>VBSM01000883.1:1377210-1395023 GCA_008086735.1 Cheirogaleus medius | reverse complement strand
CTTAGCACACCCTGGTTTCACATTAAGTCAAGTCATGACTGGCATCACCTTGGGGCTATTTCTGCCTGAGCTACGCAGTCACTGGCGTGGGGACAATCTCCGGTCCCTCACCACTGCCCAGACTGTCCCCGAGCTCCTGCAGGGGCCTGGCAGCAGGCTGTGGCATCTCCTCCGAGCCTGTGCCCAGCCTCCTGCCACCTCCCCGCGGGGCCGGGGAGACCGGAGGGCGTGAGCCTGCGTGCGTGAGCCGAACGGTGGGCGCGGGAGCTTTTCTACAGTGCTTCAGCCTCGGGGAGCCTGTAACTTTTTAATTGCTGCAATCTTTATTTATGTATTTGTTTTTTGCATCTTTGTTTGGGGGGAGCTAGGAACCATGGGGCAGAGCAGTCATCCGCCTCACAGGCGTCCTTTGCAGATTGATAAACCCGACAGGTGATCCCGCTCCTTTGTGAGAGTAACCTGACGTGAAGCCCACCCGGTGTGAGACCCCAACTGTGTGTGACCCACCTGGTGTGAGACACCCCCATTGTGTGACCCACCTGAGCTGTGTCTCACGCCCTACCTCCGTACCTGTTTGGGCTTCTGCAGAAGTTCCTGAGCCACTGCGGTGGCAAAGATGGCTCTGTTGCTCCCTGGGCTGAGCTGCAGGGACAGCGACAGACCTGTCACCAGCTGGACCCCCAGGTCCGTGATGGTCACCTTCTCATCCAGCACAGTGATGGTCTTTTCGGCCAGGATGGCGTCCGACAGTGGAGACAGGATCTGGAGGGCAGAAGCGACAGGACAAGGAAAGGTTTCTGTGGTCCTGGTGCTTCCTCCAGCCGCACAAGGGATGCCCACGCAGGGCAGAGATACGGAGTGACAAGTGAGCCAGAACGGACGAGAATGGGTCTTCCCCACTGACGCCCCCTTCTAAGACATGCATCTTGCTTGAGAAAACATAATGCACTTTCACCTACCAGCAAGGAGGTGCTGAGGTGTGGACAGGTACGACTTGGCACCCGCCCCTCACCCCCCGAGTACACTCCATTCCCCGCCACGCACCACCCTCCCCCTCCGCAGCAGGAATTACTGTTCTCATCTGAGTGCTGACTTTGCGATTCTTCTACAGCACAGATTGCCCTACTATTATTTAATGTGCATTTTGTTTGAAATTATATATTTTACTGAAATGATTTGTTTTCAAGCATCTTCACATCACCAGAGAACAATGGGCTTGATATCCCAGTTGTATATATTTATACATTTCTCTCCCGCACATGAAAACCCATGTGCCAGGAGGAGAGAGCGCTGGCTGGTCCATGGACCATCTCAGTGATGCTGTGAGTCACCGGGAGTCCACACTCGATGCCTTGAGTGACACTGAGCCGTGGTGCCTGGTCATACTCTGACAAGCACAGCTCTGAGAGTCTACGCCCGGCGCCAACATCCCAAAGTCTCATTTCTCCTCGGGACACCCGTAATGACCTGGAAAATGAGGCTTATGTACAACATAGACCATGAGCAGGAAATCCTGCTTCCGAAGAGCATCTGTGACCTCACTCTTCCCTCCTCTGATTCCGGCCGCTGTTCCTGGACCTTCGACCTCCTGGATGAAATTGGTTTCCTTCCCAACCACGTGCTTTCTTGACCCTGTTCTCTTGTCCGAGTTCTTGGTGATGTTTATGAAGATGTATTTCAAGACAACAGTTTTCCTGGGGCTCCTTAAGCCCAGAACCAAAGCTGTGTACTTCCGCCTAAATACCATCTTCGCTTTCTGGGTCTGATCGTGATCATTCAGACGGCAGTGAGCTTGAGACAGAGGTGCCCAGAAGGAAGCGGACAAGTGAATCTATAACTCGGGAGGACGCAGTGAGAACAAACAGAAGAACTACGGGTCTCAATTTTCTTGTTTAAGGTGTGGGAAGCTGGCCCATTTCTTCCTCCCTAATACATGATTTCTGAATACTGTGTCATTTCCTCTTTGCACATAAATTATTGCTCAGGGTGAGTGGTTATCACCAATTTCTCGTCTTAGTCTGAATCTCCAGGCATTAGCGTGAGTTTAGCCTACGGATTTATTGTGGGAATTCAGGTCTCTCAGCTTCTTCTTCGTATTGTGTAGGTCGCAAGCTCCTGTCTACGGGGGGGTATGTTTTGTTTGCCATATGTAATACTCTAAAATAGAATTAATGATCGCAATTGTACAAAAGCCAGAAGCTTTCACATAAAAAGATAGATTTCCAGTTTTTCTGGAAAAGTTGTAACATGTGGCCACACGGGGCTTGCATTTCTTCTGGGCGGCTTTTTAGCAGGTTGTCACTTTGCCGCAGTCCTCACCACTCCCTACTGTCTCTGTAACACTAAGTGCAAAAGCAATCATCACCTCTCAGCTCACGTCCAGCCTGCTCCCCTCACGAATGTTGCCTTCTCAGCTTCTACAGATCATTTGAGCATGTGACTCCTGGTCTACAGCCCAAACCCATCTGTTTTCCTCCTTGAATAAAATGAGCTTCTCAACACACCAGCCAATTTCCCAGAATGGATGTTTTAGATCTTTTGTGATCCAACCTAGTTTCAGCGATAAGGACTGCTGCAGGGCAGCTAGCTGCCCGAGATGCCTCACAGGTTGCCTAAGGAGATGGTCACCTCGCCTCTAAACGGGCAGCTATTGAGGAATACAGGCTTCCTCTGTTCTCACACGGGAGGCAAATGACCAACCCCCTGCAAGCTTCCCAGAACACTGTTCCATAAAAATGTTTGTTTCAAAACCCCCCGGCATTGCACGCTGGCCCTCTCCATTCCTGTTCCCCAGCAGGAGGGTCCTGCAAGATGGATAGAGTCATGGTCTCTTTGTTCCTGCCTTGGCACGTCTCTGGGATGCTCCAGTGCTCACCAGACCTGGGGTAGAGACGCGGCAGAGTCGGCCACAACGTCCCCAGAGGACGGGAGCTTTTAGGCAACATAGCTCAGCGAATACAAGTGGCTCAGCAAGAAGATGCTGCCTTCACGCCCTCGATTCAGACGAGGTGAGCTCACCTCGAGGGCTTTGTGCACCAAGATGGTGACACCTACCACGGTTAGGGGAGAAAATGACTCCTTGGAGTCTCAAACATGGCCAACCAGAGGAGCCAGTCCAGGGCTGTTCACGTGTAAGTCACGCGTGCGGAATTTCAAGATTCTCATCACATCGTTATGTGGTCACATATGTGGTTTCCCTGACCGTCTCTCTAAATGTAGGCACCTAAAATTAGCCACTGCTGTGTGCAGTGACAAGACACCGAATTCTCACCTGGGCAGCACAGAGGCAGGGGACAGACAGCCCTTGCCCAGGGGAGTCCTTACCTGGATGGTGGTCATGCCCAGCTGCTGCCCGACCAGAACCTGCCCCCCTTGCAGCGTCGCGATCCTGGGCTCCTCCACCTGCATGAAGTCGCCGATCAGCTCCGTGATGTCCACCTGCCAGTCCGAGCCCAGCAGGTGGGCCAGGTGGGCCCCAGCGTCGGCCGCCTCCGCCACGAACTGGGTCAAGACCCGCACCATGGCGTGCTGGTACTGCAGCGTGCAGCCGCGGCCCCTCCTCTCCTCGTCCTCCTCTTCCTCGCTGTCCCCCGCCGGCCTGCCGAGGAGTCAGTCAGGGTTAGCAGATGGGGACGGCTGTGACGGTGAGCGAGCCGCCAGCCCTGCCCTCAGGGAGTCCGCAGCCGGCCACGCGGAGGCGGCATTCGGAGGACCTGACCAGTGGTTGGGTACGAGCACCAACCGATCGGGATGGATTGGTGTGGCAGGCGGAGTTTAAGCTGTCCCCAAAGACCCCCCGGCTCTTGGCGTTTGCGTTGTGAAATCCCCTCCCCTTGAGTGAGGGCTGGACCTAGAGACTTTCTCACAATGAGAAAACTGCAGCCAGAGTGATCGGATGGTCACTTCCATGGTTAGATTTTAAAAGACTCTGCCTTCCGTCCTGCCTGTGCTCTCTGCCCTCGATTCTTCTCGCCTCGCTGCTCTGATGAAGCAAGCTGCCCCGTGGAGATGTCCCCCTGGCCAGAATCTCACAGCGACACCTGGCCAGCTGCTGGCGAGGAACCGAGACCTGCCAACACCCCTGTGAAGGACCCGGATGTAGATCCCTCCCCGGGGGAGCCCTGAGATGAGACCCCAGCCCCAATGACAGTAGAATCGCAGCCTGGGAGAGACCCAGCTCAGAGGACCCAGCAAAACTGCACCTGCATTCCCGATCCACAGAAAGTGCGAAATAATACATGTCCTTTCAACCTGCACTAGGTTTGGGGATAATTTTTAAACCACTAAGTTTTGGGCTAAGGCACTAAGTTATTCAGCAACAGGTAACGAACACGATGGAGCTGTGGGTGACTAGTGTGTCCCCAGAAGCCAGCACACCCAGGAGGTGGGTGCTGAGCCCAAGGAAAGGCAAAGCGGGAGGAGAAAGGCAGACAGACGAGGCCGGGATGGTTTGAGGGGACAGATGTCAGCTGCTCCCTCAGCATCCAATGCCTCGTGTGCCGTTGGCCTTTTATGGCACCACCGTGGCCCCCGTCAGAGCAACAGCGGCTCCGCTCACCTCTCGAACCCTCTGCTGCCGCGTCTGAGCCGGACAGCTGAGGCAGCGTCTGGGACCTGCCACCATCGGACTCAGCAGGTTCTTTGGCAAATCTGTCCCTATAGTTTCCCTCCCTGTGGCGTCAATACTTCCTCCTTAACCCAGCCTCCAACTCAACGCCAGACACCCCAGCGATTAACCACTTCGGTACCAGCGTCGACTTTAGCCGACAGCCACAGATGAACGTGCACAGCCGAGCGTCGACTTTAGCTGACAGCCAAAAGCTTTTATTTTACAGCTTTTATCTCTGTGGTTGTAGTGTGCACGTTCAGCTACTAAGTTACTACGAATCTGTGACCTTTTAACAAGTCTTTAGTAGGAGTTATGATAGTGATTTTCCTAAAGCTGACTATAAAGTAAAACAAGCTTTCAGTGCTCTAAAGCTTTCCTCATCACACAAGAGCAAAACGGATCCGTAGTCAATGCACAGCACAAACCACCATGCGGACTGTGAGTGCTGGCTGTGGGCAAGGTTTCATGGCCGGTGAGTGCCGGACAGAAGTGGTTAAGAGAAAGACCATCGCTGAAGCCATCTACATGAGACCTATGACCTTGGTCCTCGAAGCATCCTCTCTCCAGGGCTCATGAAGACTAAGGAATAGACTTTTGGGGGAAGGGACGTAAAAGTCACTTCTCAGATAAGTGCAATTCTTCACCCCTGCTGAATATAAAGACACCAGGAACACCTCCTTGCCTGACTTAGCACACACTCACTTTTGGCGTTCCACCTGTCCCTAAGGCATGGGTCCTCACACACGGGGTCTTCTGAAATGACGAGGTCTATAAGCAGAAAGCCCGAGCTTCCACGACTCCCTCTGCCTGGTGCTCACCTGATGATGGAGACTCTGATAACTCTACCAAACACCACCAGAGCAATGTATCAAACACACAGAGGACAAGCCTGGACCTCATTTCACCAAGGCCAAGAGCTCGGAGCCCAGGTCAGGTGGCATCTGTTCCTATGTCCCTCCCCCACCCCCCCGGTGGACGTCTGCTGTGTGTTCCCTCCCCGCCTCAATCTCCCCTTGTCCTGGAACTGAGCCATCAGTCCAGGCAAGGGTGACTCTTCCTCTATCTCCTCCAGCTCTGGCCAGTGGACCATGGCTGAAGTCTAGCCACCCCTAGTGTTACTGCTGCTTGACCGCACTAACTAGCTAAGGGTGGGCACACAACTCCAACCCAGGGAAGATAAGACTTAAATCCAGGACTTCTGCTGGGACCATTGGGAAGGAGAGGGTGTCCTTTCTGCTGGAGTTGCAGAGGAGACAGGATGGGAGTGATGTGGAGCCTCAGGAGAGGCAACCAGTGGAGGATGAGGCCAGCACAGAGCAGACAGAGCAGAGAGATGAAGAGAGACTCCGTCCTTAGACCCTCGCGTCCAGTCACACCTGAGATCAGCCACCCCGTAAGTTCCCTTCTTAGCCTGAGCACATTCGACGTGGACTCCGATGGACGCACCTACCTTTTGTTGGCCACGATGGGGACCCTCCAGCCCTTGATCTGGTTGAGCTCGGTGTCCGAGACCTCGATCTGCAGCGGCAGCCGCGGCACCCACACCGTCACCTCCAGGGCGCCGCTCAGGTGCTGGTAGGTGAAGTTGACCACCACATTCACCTTGCCTTTCATCTCCTTCCCGTTGACAAAGACGTAGTCGCACCTGTCAGAAACCTGCGAAGAGGAGAGAGAGAAACGGGGGTGGGGGGGTGAGTTGTCGTCCTATTCTGCAGCCCCCAGGACAGGAGGAGGAGGAGGAGGAGAAAAGGGAAGCCCCAGGCTGTCTGGGGGTCACTGCGGGGGTAGTGAGTCCTAGCGTAGATAGAGGAGAGGTTGGTTGTTGCTCTTGAGCCGAGCAGGTGCAGTTACGACAGATGCCATCTGAGCTCTGCCCCCGTCTGCGGGCGTCCCTGTTATTGGTTCCCTGCACCCCACACAGGTGCTGCAGCCATGCTGTTGACAGCTCACGCTGTGTGTTCTGGACAAGACGGTGCCCAGGTGGCTGGACCACTCTCCAGCGCTCCATGTGGGATCCAGCCACACCTAACCTGGAACCGCCCTCTTGTAGCTTCTCTGCTTTTCTCGCTCTGCCCCCCTCACTCCGGCAGGTGCATCCCGAGCACTTCCCCAGCAAACCCCGTGCTGACAGCTCTCGCCCTCGGGTGCAGGTGGATCCGGAGGCGCGCTCGTGCTCGTGGCTCCTTAGAGGGGCTCCGTGGCGCTCGGGCACGCCGCTCACCACGTTAACTGGCCCCATAACACACCTCCCGTTGGGTCGTCCCCCTTCCCGTGTCCCGTCTGGCTGCTCACGCTCTCACCCTGCATCCAGGGATTGCTTGCTCCCCAAGCAAACCCCACGCTCCCCTGCTTCCAAGTCCACGTCGCAGTCGCTGCTCCCCTGGAAACCCGAGCGTGTTCATTCGCTGCATCCTTGGAACAGCCGCAATACTAGTATCCCTGCTACTCCCATGTCCCAGCCGAGGAAATCGAGAGCAAAGGAGCCCGCCTGTGGTCCCCCCATGGGAAGGGCAGAGCAGGAGGCAGCCCCAGGAGTCTGGCTCCGGAGCCGGGACCTCAGGCACCAGACCTTCTTCTCCACGCCAACGCTCAGGAGAAGAACCAAGGTCAGAGAAAGGACTCTGTGGTCCTGTCTTTGTCCTCCAGCTTTCAAGGGAGGACTGTGAGTCCTTCCCTTCTCACCCTAAATGAGAATTAGGATGAGTCTCTGGGAGAGTGTGGCAATCTGAACACTGGTCCCAAAGAGATCCGCATCCTCATCTCCGGAACCTGTGACTGTCACCTTGCGTGTCCAGAGGGACTTTGTAGATGTGACTACATTAAGGATCTTTTCTCCACCCCCCTCCCGGCTTTATTGGCAAATAAAATAATTGGCGGATGAAATTGCATGCATTTATGCAGGTGTATAACGTGATGTGTTGACATACACGTACAACGCGAAATCATTGCCACGATCAAGTCAGCCCACGTACCCACCACCTTGCATAGTTGCTTTCGTGCGTGTGATGAGAACATTGAGGATCTACTTTCTTGGCAAATCTTAAGTGTACAATACAATATTATTAAATATGGTCACCGTGGGTACATTACATCCCTAGAATGTATCCACCTGCATAGCTGGAACTTTGTACCTTTTGACCAGCATCTCTTCCCTTCCCCCACCCCCGGCCCTCAGGAACCACCATTCTACTCTGTTTGCATGAGTTTGACATTTTTAGTTTCCACCTGGGAGAGAGATGGAGCAGTGTTGGCATCATCCTGTGTCTGGTCTGTCCCACTCAGCACATCTTCCTGGTTCATCTACGTTGTCACAAAAGGCAAGTCTTCCTTCTTTTTGAAGGCTGAGTAGTATTCCATCGTGTCTATGTACCACGTTTCCTTATCTATTCATCCACTGACGGACTCGTAGGTTGTTTCCGTATCTGGGCTACCGTAAATAGTCAAGTTAAGGATCTTGCGATGGGGGGTTATCCTGGACTATTTGGGTGGTCCCCGAACGCAATTCAACTGTCCTTGCGGGAGGGAGGGAGGGAGTGCACGACCACAGGAGCAAGAGGCTGTGCTGCCGGCTTTGCAGGTGGAGGCAGGGCCCGGGACGGGCGCTCTGGAGGCTGGAAGATGCGAGGAAGCAGATGCTCCCCTGGAGCAGCTGGAAGCAGCGCAGCTCTGTCAACACCTGGATGAAACCGGTTGCAGATTTTCGACCTCAAAACTAGGGGAGAATAAATGTGTGCTAATTCACTAGCAAAGCCACTGGGTTTGCGGTGCTTGTCACAGCAGCTGTACAGGGAGCAAGGGCCGCAGCGCGGAACACCGAGTGTGCCCTTCCCACCGGGGTGTCGCGGGTTAAGCTTGGAGGGAGGCGGGAACCCCCAAGTACCGAGCACCCAATACCTGTCAGGGTTGGAGCTGAACACGTGCCATGTACCATCTCATTCAGTGCCCACAACCACCCCAGGAGGCAGGTCCTGTCGTGACCCTCAGTTCCCAGACGAGAAACTTGAGGCCCAGCGACATCAAGTCGCTTTTCCCGAGGACTCGCGGCGGGGAAGCGGCAAAGACCAGATTCAGCCCGAGCCGGCACCTGTTGCCGCTCTCCGCGGAGGACCCTGTCACTCCCACCTGCGCGTCCGTCCCCTTGCAGTCTGCCCTTTTGGAGGATGCAAACCTCCCGTTAGCACTTGAAGTGGTGAGAGGAAAAGCAAAGCAGAAATTACTAGGTGGTTCGAGCATTGTACAAGGCGTTTCCAACGAAGGGGCCTTTTATGTTCACATCGGGGCAACAGATGCAAAATGCACAAGATGGGCTGCCTGCCATGCACCTCCATCTCCAGGATGTGATCGATAGCTCCGCAGAGAAATGTGGACCCAGATGCATTTACGAGTTGGAGGTGTTCGTCGTCCACGATCTCTGTCAATAGCGAAAGTACTTAAATCTGATGGAAAAGCTGAATGGACGAGCTACAGGCTCCCGTGGCTTTATTGTAATTTGTGGTCTGGCTACGGCTCTCCTTGCTTCAGGGGCTGGGAGTCTTTAATCTAAGGCTTTTCCTCTTTCAAGTCTTCTATCTGAGGCTGAATTGTAGCAGGGGGGTGGACTTCTTGGAAGGAAGAAAGGGGGAAGAAGGAGGGAGAGAGGGAGAGAGAGTGAAAGAGAGAGAAGGAAAAAAGGAAGAAATAAAAGAAATACTGACACAAATCTCTGATACGACTTGTTTTCAGAGAAACAGGCTCCTTGATGAATTGAACACTCCAGGCGTTCTTGCCAAACCAGGTGTTCTACGAAAAGGAGCCTCATGCCGGTCCCAGACGAGCAGGACACGGAAATCCCCCCCGCTGGAAGAAGTGGGTGCCTGGGCGGACCACGTACAGTTAGGAGTGTAAAACTAAGTCCTCATTTTCTTTTTAACTCAGCGTTTATTCTCCCAGGTAATACGAAGTGGGAGCTGGACGTTGGTAAAAAGATGAGGCAGTTAAGCAGAGAACAGCAGGTCCTAACACCTGTGCTGTCCGTTCTTACTAGGGGTAAACCGAGGCTGTCTGTGCCCAGGACTCGGAATAGCAATTCTGGGTCTGTGGGTGCAGGGCGTGGAGATGGGGATGCATGTGTGCACATGCGTGTTGTGTGTGCACGTGTGTGCCTGCATATGTAGTGTTGTTTAGGTCAAGGAATAAAAGCAAACGCTGTGTTCAGAGGGTGTGTAGATCTTCACACCTGCAATTCTCCACTTGCCCTCGCATAGCCATAGTCTGCCTTTCGTGCCCGGGGGCAGCCAGTAGAACTCTTTGCTAATGATTTTTGGCTCTTCCTCAGGCCTGTGGTAGTCTCGTCCTTGTAGCTCACTCCTTGGTGGATGGGGACATGACCATCTTGACCTATACATTGTGAACGGGAGTGGCAGGTGCCACTTCCTTGCGGCAATGTCTAATTTCACACGGGGGGCCATCCAGAGCTCGCTTTCTCTCTGGCAAGGTTCCTGGTGTCGTTTGAGGTGGTGGCTGCCCATCTGCCTGGGTTCTTAGTGCCCATGACAAACAGAGCCTCCCGCAAAGCCGCGATGGGCAGGGAGCATGCGTGAGAATCATACTTTTCTTAGGCCACCGAGATTCTGGGCTATTTGTCGTCTCCCTTTCCCTGAGCTTATCTTGACTGTTGCGACGTGCGTGGAACATATTCTGATTGCGGCATTAATAAAAACGGAAGGTCCCCAACGAACGGATTCAGTGGGCCGTGTCTGGGTGAGTAAGATGGATGAAGACAGATAAGATAATGAGGACGCGGCTATGAAGACTCTAATTCTTGCAAACGCAAAACGAGCCAGGAATGTAATCGAGGTCCGCACCGTGGGGCTGAGGTCTCTGCTACAAACAGGCTGCACACGCATCGCTCCCGGATGCTCAAGTTATGGGATGTCCCCCTCCTCATGCTAACGACTTTCTAATGATTGAAACTGTTTGCCAAGAAGTAACTGAGATTCAGGGAGGAGCCACGTGGCCTGGCAAGCTTCACCTTGGAGGAGGTTGGGGTGAGGCCGGGAAGCATTTGAGCAGAATGCAAAGACTGAGTGTTCGTGGGGGTCACACGTTGGTGGCGAACAAAAGGGGCTCTGCTGAGCTCGTGTGCTTGGAAGTTTTGAGATAAATGCTCGGTGATATCAATGCTCATGAATCACATGCTTTTGCAAATTTAATTTTTAGGAATTTTTAACATTTTTTGAGATACATTTTATTGTGTGTATTTGAGATGCACAACGTGGCTCCATGAGATGCATCTAGATGGTGAAAGGGTTCTTTAGCAAATTGACACGTCATCATCTCACGCTTTTTTTATTTTTGTGGCAAAAGCAGCTGAAATCTAGACGTTCGGCGTGGATCCCATAACAGCGCCACTTTGTTTCTGATAGTGCTCACGTCCCAGCTTAGATCTTTAGACTCGCTCATCCTACGTATCTGCTACTTTATATCTTCTAATCTGCACCTCCCATTTCCTGCCGCCTCTCTTGGAGGCCTGGGTGGGGTCGGAGATCTGGCGACTAAGCGCGGGTGGCCGCAGGTGACATGCTGCTGCCTGTGTAGCCCTCCCGGCAGCCCTCGTTGCTGCCAGATACGTCCCAGCCTGCACAGTGGAAGCAGAAAGAGGCAGAGAATCCGAAAATTATCGCTGTGGGTACTGCAGACGGTGTGTGAGAAATTCCCGCCGTTCTGTGCCAGGCGGAGGTCACGGATGATTTACCCGAAGCATCTTCAGTCGCATTTCAGTGGGAAGACCCAGGTGAGGCACCTGCTCTGGTCGCACGGACTGGGCAGCCAGGAACAGCTGGCCTAAGCTGAGCACTGCGGCTCCTCCTTTCAGGAGCCTGGAATCGGCACACAGAGACTGAAGCCCACCAGGACCAAGGCCTTCAACTGGGAGGAGGGGAGGAAGTGAGGTCGTGGCCATGTGGAACCGGAGCCTAGAAACCCGGCCTGCAGACGGACTCAGGGATGATCGCTGCATGTTGGGGGTGAGTGGGCACCTGGAGAGTTTAGTGGGGGGAAGAGAGAGACCCAGAGAAAGAGGGAGAAGGAGAGAGGGAGGGAGAGAGGGAAAAGGGGAGGGGAGAGAGAGAAGGGGCAGAGAGGAAAAGCCCCCCTGCCACCTTGCTTTCTGCACCTGCTTCCCATTTCTAGCACGTCATGAGCCCAACTTCTCTCTCTGCTCTAAATCCCTCCAGAGCCTCCTGTGTCTGTCCACGGGTTTTCTCTATTTTTGTTCCCATGAGTTCGAGCAGGTCTCTGGGACTTGCAGTCAGACAATTCCTGATTAAGGGCCCAAGATGTGTCTCTGACAGGAGTTTCCTGGCTTTGGGGAGCACAGCAGGGGTGTGCCCAGGTTGGGGTGGGCATGGCCTGCCCCAAAAGGTAGGAGTGTTTTATGGATGATTTTGTTTAGAATTGTCAGCTCACGGTATAAGGAGCCACAGACCGTTTGCTACTGGGCTTTATCGTAATTTAAACAATCCGTAGACAACCTACTCGACCATGCCTGCCCCGGGGAAGTCGGCTCCAGTGCAAACAGGATTTCTCACAGCGTCTTCCTGATCGCTGGGGCAGAAGTTCACCGCGGGCAGGTAGGTGTTGCCTGGTCCAGCCAGGTGCGTCTCTCTCTTTCGTAAGGCCATGCTGCCCCCTTGTGGTCAGTCGCCCTCCTCTGCACCTGGTCCATGTGGCTCTGTGGAGGCCGAGCCCCTGTCGCCATGATTCAAGCCTGGCCACTCAGAGCCCGCTGGCCACAGTGGTTAAGAGTCAGCAGGTGGCCCAAGCCAGGCCAATGAGAGCCTTAATGCGACCCTAACTGAAGGCGCTGGGAAAGAGATGTTGGTGAGCTGGTTAGCGATGACCCCAGAGTTGTGAGCAGATGCCACTTAAAGAGCCTGACCGAGATTAAAGCCCACCCAGAACGAGAGTCTACTGATGGAGAAATGGCAAGTTGTGATGACGACGTTACTTCGGTGCCTGGATCCAGCTGTCCCTGAAGCAGGCTCCCCTAGAATTTACAGTCCTGTGGGTTCATTGTGTCCTTTTTCTTTTGTTTAGTCTACGTCGGGTTGCATTTAGGCCACCTGTTTCAAATTTTAGCATGTTACAGCGTAAATGAGCATTAGAGATCATCCTGATCAACTCCACATCCACCAGATGAGGGAAATGAGACAGACAAGGGCATGGTTGGTTGAAAAACCTGCAGGGTAGGAGCTGATTTCACTTTGTTGTTTTGATACATGTACTCGTGTTAACCCAGGGAGTGAGGAGCTTCATGTCTCCCCAGTTCTTCATGCATTTGACACCCTCTCACTCCACAGGGGCCCCCAGGAGACACGAAGCTCCGGCCGTAGGAAAGGTGGTCTCTGAGCACAAGCTGCCCCGCGTGGTGGATGCTGACTTGCCCTGACCGGATCCCCCTTGCAGAGCTGGAGCGCTTACTGCTGGCTGCCGTGGGTGCTGGCGGCCAACAGCCCACACCTGCACCTTTCTTTGGAAGACTTCCCTTGGCCGACAGGAACTGCCTCCCCCCAGGACGCCTCCGTGGTATGTTTCCTAATCCAGAGCTCCCTGGGTTGGGGGAGCAGAGCGTAGCCTAGACGTCCCTTGCACCCTGTCTGTGGTCGGCTGGAAAACATCCTCCAAAGATATCCTCTCCTCCTCCCTGTCCCCTGCTAATGTTACCTCACGTAGATAGAGGGTCTTTGCAGGAGAAGTTAAGGATTGTGAGATGAGATTATCCTGCATCATCAAGGGGGCCCCTAAATGCGTTCACAGCGCCCCTGGAAGAGAGAGGCAGGGGGAGATTTGGCGCTTACAGAGGAGGGGGTGATGCGGAGGCAGACGCCGGAGTGATGCGGCCCCGAGCCGGGGAGTGCTGGTGGCCGCGAGAGGCTGGCAGAGGCCAGGATGCTCCAGCAGGAGTGTGATTCCATGCTTCTGGCCCCAGGACTGTGAGGGAGCATGTGTCTGTTGTTGAGTCACCGAGCCTGTGGGACTTTATCACAGCAGCCTCAGGAGATGCCCACAGCATCCTCGTCCCGTAGCCTCCTGGCCCTGCCTGCGTCCTTCACTCCCCACAGCCTCTCCTGGGAGTCCTCCCACCACAAGTCATGGGCACATGAGCACCTGTATCAGGCTTTGCTCTGGGGCCCTTATCTAAGCTCACCTGGGCTCCAGGGACCTTACCTAAGCTCACCTGGGCTCTGGGAATCTTACCCAAGCTCATCTGGACTCTGGGAATCTTACCTAAGCTCACCTGGGCTCTGGGAATCTTACCTAAGCTCACCTGGTCTCTGGGAATCTTACCTAAGCTCACCTGGACTCTGGGAATCTTACCTAAGCTCACCCTGGCCCCGGGGCCCTTATCTAAGCCCACAAGAGCCAGATGGGGCAGAACTTCTCCTTCCCGCGTCCTGACGTCCATCCGTCCCTCCGTAGCCCCGTAGCTCTCCGCGTTAGACTGCGAAACACTCCAAACTCCCCTCTGGGAGACGAACTGTGGAAATGTAACGGTCTAGGTGAGCTGGCGAGACCTGTTCATTACTTCTTGTTAAAATATGACTAACTGTACATGTCAAATAATTTATTAACTGCCGCTTTACAATGCTGACGGCTCGGAGGGATGATCTATTAAAACTCCTGAACCCCTTTCACTATCCACTTCCAGCCAGTCGCAGGGTTCTGTGCCGGGGCTGCAGTTAATATTTCTCACTCTGGTGTGCATAATCCAGCACTTATGTGAATTTAATGCCATTTCCTTCTTTTCTGTTTAAATGCTGTATGAATTTAAATCTTATTTAAATATCACCACCAACATTCGTGGTAAAATTTATGTTCGTCTAATATTTTTCTCTTTCCTTTTTTTTTTTTTTTCCCAAGAGCGAAAGCTAAGGATAATTGAGACTCTGTCTTTTTGTTCCCTGTCAAACTCGGCAGAAGTAGACATCCCACATGCATCCGATTCTCACACTAGGTAGTAGCCTTCTTTCCGTGGTTAGTCTGTATCCTGTACTGCAATGGCAACGTTAATAACAGTGGCCACAATGATAGTCATGGCTAATATTTATCATTTGCCACATGCAAAGTACCGTGCTGAGTGTCGATACCTTACTCCATGTGATCCTCGCAATACATCTATTATTAGTAGACAGGGACTGTTACCCCCACTTTGCAGATGAGAAAACTGAGTCCAAGTGCCCTGCAGCCACGAGGGACCTGCTACGCTAGGGCTCATTCGTGGGAGGAGAACCTTAGTGCGCTGTACTAAGCTAATGTTTTTGGGAAACAACTCTACCTGACTCGAGGGTATCTGTGAATGTACAGGTCTCTGTGCACACGGGGGTATACACAGGGACATTCGTCACACACCTTTCAGCCGAGAGGGAGGTGGTTTTAAGTGAAGGGGCTGCAGGACGAGCCACGGCCTTCTGTGGCAGAGACACACATGGCGGAGGGGCCCGAGGCTGACGCTTCCGGTCAGCGGAGACTCTCAGAGGGAAACAGAGTCGACTTGGGCACTGAATGACCCTGTTATGGGACGAATTGTGTCCCACCCCCCAAGGGCATATGTTGAAGTCCTCACCCCAGCACCTCAGAGTCTGACCATGTTTGGAGACAGGGTCTTTAGAGGAGGGACGAAATTAAAATGAGGTCACCAAGGAGGGCCCCAGTATGACAGGACCGGTGTCCTGCGAAGAGGAGGGCACACAGAGACACCAGGGACACGCACCACAGAGGGAAGGTGGTGGAGGACGCAGCGAGAAGGTGGCCGTCCGCGGGTCGAGGAGGGGGCGTCGGGAGAAACCAAACCTGCGTGCTCTCGGTCCGGGACTTCCAGCCTCCCGAGCTGCGAGAAAGTGAATTTCTGTTATTCAAGCCGCGGGGTCTGCGGCATTGTGTTGGCAGGTCTAGCACACCACGCCGGCCTCTATGCAGAGCCATGCTGTCACCTGTCTGTTCACTCCCCAGGGGCTGCTGTCCTGGTCCAGGGGACCGCCGGGCTGCGTGGAGGGGAGGCTGGCAGGGAACTCGGGGGAGAGCCGGTGCCGAGAGCGGGGGCTGCGTATATCAGTGACGGTTAACGCCGCGCCGAGGACAGCTGTCTGCCTGGCAACCTTCCTGCGTGCTCACGTGCACTGGCTGGTTTGAATCCCATGGCAACCCCACCAGGCAGGAATGACTGCTGTACCCATTGCACAGGCGAGAACACCAAGGCACGAGGGGATCAGGTGACGTGCTCAGGTTCGCGCAGCTAGGACGCGCTGTTGCATCTGGGGTTTGAATCCAGGCCGTTCTGGCTCCAGGGCTGCCCCCTTACGCCTCACGTGAGACGGCGTGACTGCGGGAAGCAGGTGCTGAGACGGAAGCTCAGCTAGGCATGTCTGGGAAGGAGAAAGGAAACTGCGTGGTCCGGAGCAGAGAGTGGATGCCAGGGGAGACGTCCCACTGGGGAAGAAATGGCTGGACTCTTGAGTCTTAGTCTTTAGCTAGAGATTCCCCAAGAAGAGCGTGACTCACCTCAGCCCCGAGGGACCCCAGGGAGCCAAGAGCCGGAGGATGTCTGCTACTAGCGCTCCCCGCGGCGGAGCCAGAGCCCCTTCTGGAAGACATCCCAGGCTCTTTCTGTGTCTGCCACGACGGGCCTCTTATTTATGACAGGGAACAGGGACAGTCTGGCGTCTTTGCAATCATCTATACCAGCAGACTCCATATATAGTCTATAGTCTATAGCCTATTTTCTTCTAAAAATCATAAATTTAAATTACCAGGAAGCTCTGTTATTTTTAAATGAGAAAGTGAACATTTTTACACAACCCCAAAATTTCCGCTTTCGGTCCTTTTCCTGGGTCAGAGGAATCGCGCATCCGGGGAACGTTCTCCCGCCTTTGTTCTCAGAATCATCCACCACGGGGCCCGTGCCGTGAGATCGCACTTGTCCTCGCGCAGTCATTGACTAGCGCTCTGGCAGGAGATAACTTTAATAACCACCCGCCCAGGTCACGCTTGCCACGTGCCAGGTGTGGTCTCAGGCCAGGGTTTCTCACTCTGCCTCTGCCCTATTAACTCGTTGGGCCAGACAATTCTTTGTGGTAGGAGCCCGTCCTGGGCCTCGCAGGGTGTTTAGCAAAACCTTGCCCCACCTGTGACAACCACGCATCTCTCCAGACATTGCCAAGCGAGCCCTGGGCAAATCCCCTCCAGTGGAGAACCGCTGTTCTAAGCGCTTTTCCGAAATGTATCCGTTTAAGCCTCATGACAACCTCATGCCGCTGCTTTGTGACTATCTCTGGCACACAGCCGAGGGGACTCTGCGAATTCACGGGCCCTTCTCCATATCTTGGGATTTCAAACCACTCAGTGACGAATGTCCCTGTGTATACCCCCGTGTGCACAGAGACCTGTTTTCCTGGGATCCTTGCTAAGAAGTGAGGCTCAGAGGAGGCCGAAGCAGTATTTTAATCCCATTAACTCCGTTTCTCCCGCAAGTCTGCCTTTTCTGAGTCGAGTTTTCAGCGAACCTTCCGAGGGTGAAGGGGAACCTTTCCCCTGGCCCCTATACCTGTTCGATAGAATTCAGACAGATGCAGTTTAGGAATCTTTTCCTGATGCTCAATTCCACCTCTGCACAGATCTGCAAGATACTGGAAAGGATGGATGCCGAATTCCATTGAAAGTGGGGGGCAAACCCACTTTAATTAGGTTATCCAAGGTCAAAGTGACCCCACAGGATGGAGAAGACGTGGATAGCGTCTGCTGGGCTGGCCCGGGGGCCTTGTCTCATGGTGGTCTGAAGTCAGGGTGGCGGTGAGCACAGAACTTCTCTCCCTCTCTCAGGGATTGACGTCACTTTAAACAATCATCTAGCCCAACCCTACCTTCCAGTAACGCTTGGCATAGAATAAGCCCTCAAAGATTTGTTATTGAATGAATACATAAGAGGATGAAGGGATGAATGAAGAGTATTGCTCATATTTTACAGATGAGGCGACTTGGAAGAGCCACCCTGCCGGTTTTCTCAATATAAGCTCTTGCGAGTCCTTCTCATTTAAGGTCTCATGACTCTAAGACTCCCTTGGCCAGTAGCTTTCTTTTATGAAAAGAATAAGGTCCATTTAAAATTTAACCTAAAGGGAATTGAATTCGAATGCCCAGGGTTGACTCCCAGGTCCGGCTCTCCCGGGAA
>VBSM01000883.1:1357345-1377110 GCA_008086735.1 Cheirogaleus medius | reverse complement strand
CAAAGTATAAAGAGGAAAAAATGAGAAACCTCAAAAAACCCTCTAAATGGACCAATTTTTCTTTTGCTACCAGCTGTTGAAATTTTGTTTCCTCTCTTGCTAAAACTTTCCCTGAATAATTTTTAATACTCCTTGGAAACCAAATCCACAGCCCACTTCTGGAAACTATCGAATTTGGTTGTTTTTCTCTTCTTCTGGGTGCTGAGCAAGCAGTGGAAGTGGAGACGAGGTGGATGCCCGCTTCGTGTTTGGCCCGAATGTCCACGTCCTATTTATGGCCCTGGAACCAGAGGGCTGTAAACCAGAGGGTTCCCTGGAATCAGGGAACCAGCAGAACCAAGGTCTTGGGAAGGCAGAGCCCGTACTTCTCAGCACATTTGGAATAATCACAGGGTAACAACACCACCGAAGGTGGTTTTGTAGAAACGAGATGCAGGAGACGCGCATATCAGCGCATTTTAGAAATAAACACCGTGGAAGGCAGTCGTTGTCTCTGAGCTCCAGGTACGCCCTTCCTCGCTCTGTCTGACCCTACAGAACATATTCCTCTTTTCCCAGCTGTTCTCTTTTAGGCTCTGCCAATGGGGGGAATTAGAAGGAGACATCCAGGCTGGAGGAGGAAGAGGGGTTTGCTCCTGCACGTCTTCTTCCCAGGATCCCGTCCCCTGGCCGTTCCCAGGAGCATCATCGCAGGGTTGCTGCGGCCCCGTGCTCCTTTAGTGCGGGGGGGGGGGGGGGGGGGGTTCATTTCCAGCCGCTGAGGGCCTTGGGTCTGTCCTTCGGTGGCCTCATGCAAAGACATCCCTCAGCAACAGTTGGCCAGATAGATGCACCCTCCCTTGCTAGACACACCCTTCCTGAGGATGTGGTGGTGGTGGGGGGTCTTCACAAAGGGGACAAAAGGAGCAGCAGGACACTGGCATTGTTCAAAACCACAGGTACAAACTCTTTGGCATCTGGCTGGATTCCGAGATAGAAATGCTTCTTCAGGTGCAGAAATCCCTTCATGGCCTCTTGGCAGGCACCAGATGAAATTCCTGCCTCCAGCCAGGGTCTCCCCGGGTGGTGGGGAGTGCGAGGGGGGGGGGGAGCCTTGTGCAGAGAAGGCTCTGGTCTGTCTGCACCAATGGAGCCAAGAGGCTTCCTCCGGGGAGTCCCAGGTACTCACCTGGCAGGTGAGTGGGGGAGGGGCTGGTTAAGGTGGGAAGTTCTGAGGGCGCATAGTAAGACTTCAGGTGCGGCACACAGGTGGAAATGATAACTTGTCACTTCTCACTGTCCTTCTCAATCCTGATTCAGCAGGGAGAGAGAGGTACAATACCGCAAATCTAAATCTACGACCGGGGGAGAATGGCAGTGATAAAAGCAAATGCTTAGAAAGACGCCGTGAAGAGAATGAAAAGACACGCCGCAGACTGGGAGCAGATATTTGCAAACACATATCTGATAAAGGACTAGTGTCCAAAATATTTAAAGAAATATAAAAACTCAACAATAATGAGAAAACTATTAAAAACGGGCAAAAGATCTGAACAGACACTTCACCAAAGAATACACACGGATGGAAAACAAGCAAATGAAAAGATGCTCAAGATCATTTATCATCAAGGAATCGCAGATTAAAACTACCACTACGCTCCTGTTAGAACAGCTAAGATCCAAAATACCGACAACACCAAATGCAGGGGAGGATGTGGAGCAATGGGCAGTCTCAGTTGTTGCTGGTACAAATGCACAATGTACAGCCACTTTGGAAGGCAGTTTGGCAGTTGAACATACTTTTACCAAACGATCCAGCAATTGCACTCCTTGGTATTTACCCAAATAAGCTGCAAACGTCCACACGAAACCCTGCACACAATGCTTATAGCACCTTCATTCATAATTGCCCCAAATCTGAGGCAACCAAGACATCCTTTAGTAGTCAAATGGATCAATAAACTGGGGTATGTCCCCACAATGGAATATTATTCACCGATAAGAAACAAGCTATCAAGCCATGAAAGGACATGAAGGGAACTAAATGCACATCGCTGGGTGAAAGAAGCCAATCCGAAATGGCTGTATTCCATATAATCCCAGTCATATCACATTCCAGAAAAGGCAAAACTGGAGAGACAGGGAAAAGGTCAGTGGTGGCTGGAAGTTCAGGGGGGAGGAAGGGAGAGAAACAAACAGGTGGGACAGGGATGTTTAGGGCCACGAAAGCGTCTGTGTTGTATGATAATGGCAAACACGTGCCATTATGTGTGAGTCAGGACAGAGAACCTTCTCCACCAGGAGTGGACACTAATGGAAATCAGGCTTTAGAAAATAATAAAGTATTAATTTCGCCCCCCTTCCTCCGCCAAAGCTAACCTTTATATAGTATTTACTATGCTCTGGGCTCTATTCTAAGTGTTTTCCATACATCAGTTTATTTAATTTTCATAACAACCCAACGAGGAAAGTATTATTGTCACGACTATTTTATGAGAGGCAACGGAGGCAAAGAGAGCCCAAGCGAGTGGCCCACAGCCAGTGCCGGGGTACGAGTGGGGACTGCACCTTCACACACTCCACCTCATCACCAGCAGGAACTCAGAAAACACCTCTTAAAAATGGGCCACAGCTCAGAAATGACAGAGTCTCAGACCTCAGACTCCACTGTAGTGAAAGGCAACGTACTAACAGCAAGAGTACGTGTCTTCACTTAAGGATTTTTTTTTCTCTAACTTACAAAGCCTTGTCGTATTTTACGCATGTTTCATATTGGCTTTCAACATCTGAATGCCTCATGGAAGACTTTGTTTCCCACTGTTAATTATTGTTGTTACACAGATCGGAAGTTGATGCTGGCTCATGACTACAAATGTCAGACCGGAGAGAAAAGCAAGTGCCGTGAGGCGCCAGCCCCTCCCTGAGGTCCCGGCTGTGCGCCCTGCAAGCAGCCATCGTCGACGGTCTCTCGTGCCTCCTTCAGAGCCTGTCTGTGCATAGGCAAACACTCAAACACGTACTTTCTTCTTCTTTTGGAACACAATGGCTGGCTTTCCACGTTCTCCGCTTTTTCCTTAAAAAAAATATAGCTCACAGACAGTTCGAAATCCTTCTCGGTAAGTTTCAGATTTCTAATATTCTAAAGTCCAAGAATCAAGGCCATACATTGGACCATGATGGTTAGATAAGTGGAGGATGGACACCAATTTTCCTTCAGACATAGAAGGCGCAAATGGAAAAAGTGCTGTTTTGAATTGTTACGAAATGTCCCTCGCGGTCGGAATAGGAAGCAGCGGAGGGGCAGCCTCCTTGCAGCACTGGGACTTGGTGTCCATCAGCTCTTGGAATCCACGAAGCGCCCCTCTCCAGCCACATCACTTCTTCGGAGCAAGGGGAGCTACACACCCTTCTTTCATCATCTGTCTCCTGTGCAGAGCTGGACATGGAGTGGGTGCTGGGGTGGCTCCGGTTTCCAGTGGCACCTGGACACAGGGACCTCAAGCTGGCCGGTGGCCCATCGAGACGGCATGTGTTCTCTGATAACGTCTGCATTTAACAACCAACCCAAGGGGCTTTTGGAGGGCAGTGAATTAAACCTTGCTGCTTCCAATTAACATCAAAGCGAAGCGTACTTGGCGCGGCTGTTTTGATATTGAAAAAAGATCTTTGGTGAAATGCCCTTGAATGAAGCGGGCTGTGGAAGGTAGTGAATGTCCCAGCCGTTCCAGGCAAGGCTCCAAGTCCAACAGAGCTTGTTGTTTTTCATGTAGGAGCCATGGATGTGGCACAGTGCCGCGGCTCACGTGTGCGGGCACCTCGTGGCCTCGGGGGAGAGAACTTCAAGGGGCGCAACATGGCCATCTCTGCTGTCCAGCTGCCGGTACATGGCCCACTCTCCTGTCTCCAACAGCGGGTCTTCTTCTACAGGGCTGTCTTGCTGCTCCGACAAATGGACCGTGCTCAGAAAAGGCTTACCTGCCCCCAAAACAGCCATCTCAAAAGAAGAATAATGAAAGCTATGTTTCCCAGGCCTTTTAAGCACCTTACACTGGCTGTTTTATGAGAGGAATGTGAGTGATGTGACCAGGAAGATGCTGCTGGGGCCACTGATATGATCAGGAGAACTCCAGCTTGGACAACCAAGACATGGAAATGGTGTTTTTGACCAGACTTTTATATAAAGGGACTTAGTTGCCCAATCTGGAGGTGCTAGAATTAGGAGCCACCTTGGAGTCTAAAAATGGTCATGTGGATCCATGAAAATGATCCAGGCAGGTGTGGTGGCTGACACCTGTAATCCCAGCACTTTGGGTGGCCAAGGCAGGAAGATCGCTTGAAGCCAGGAGTTTGAGACCAGTCTAGGCAACATAGCGAGACCCCACCTCTACAAAAAATGGAAAAATTAGCCAGATGTGGTGGTGCACACCTGTAGTCCTAGCTACCCGGGAGGCTGAGGCAGGAGGATCGCTTGAGCCCAGGAGTTTGAGGCTGCAGTGAGCTGTGATGATGCCACGGCACTCTAGCCTGGGGCGGCAGAATGAGACTCTGTCTCAAGAAAAAATTAATCTAAATCCAGCATGGAGCAGAGCTATAAACAGGACCACACGAGGTTAAGGAAATGCATTCATTCCACAGATAGTTGACAAGCACCTCATGTGTGTTGGGCGCTGTCCTTGGTGCTGGAGACAGGGAGGGCCCTGGATGGTCGAGAGAGGGTTTCTGCTTTCAAGAAACTGATGAAAGCGTAGTCAGGGAAGTGCATGCATTCAGACAGCGTGGGCTCTGAGAAACATGGAATAGAGGATCATGCCATGGAGGTGTGTGAGGGAGGGAAAGGGACAGGGTAGGGACGTGACACGTTAACTGAGACCTGACTCTCGCGTCACGTGTCAGCCATAGGAAGGCCTGAGCTAACAGTACTTAGGAAGAGGGAAAATCAAGTGCAAGAGTGAAATGGTGGCAATGAGCTTGAAACCTTGGAGAAATAAAGCAAATGGAAGACACTGTGGCTGAAGCCAAAGTGAGAGAGGGGAGGCTGGAGGGGTCAGATCACACGAGGCTTGCACGGTCGTGGTGAGGAGGTTATATTTTATTAGAAGCACTGCATAGGAGTGATGGGGCCTGATCTGCATTTTTAAGAAGCCACTGTGGCTACGTGATGAGGATGGACTACGTGGGCAAGAGCGGGAGGCATCGGTGGATGCTCACATTGGGGACAAAAGTCTGAAAAGCAGCAGGGTATCTGCACGGCGTGAGGCTAATTACAA
Source organism: Cheirogaleus medius (assembly GCA_008086735.1). Taxonomy (NCBI): domain Eukaryota; kingdom Metazoa; phylum Chordata; class Mammalia; order Primates; family Cheirogaleidae; genus Cheirogaleus; species Cheirogaleus medius. The sequence goes on along the minus strand of VBSM01000883.1, from coordinate 1,371,864 downwards.
AGGAAGGAAGCACCTCTGCAGAAGAGAAACCTGCGGGCACCACCTTAGCCGTGTGACCCCCCAGCTCAGCTGTAGAAGCTCCAAGTCCTGCAGAACGTGCATCTGCCCTAGCCCCGTCCTGTGGTTCCTGGGCACTCTGTTCTTCTCTCTGCTCTGTCTACGTGGGATCCTCTGGGGTCTGTCCTAAGCCAACTTCTCAGCAAATGCTCTTTCGCTGGTCCCCACAAAGCACACTGGGGTGGCTGATTTCATGTGTCAACTAGACTGGGCTATGGGATGCCCACTTGGCTGTCAAAGTGTCATTTCTGGGTGTGCCTTGTGAGGGTGTTTCCAGAAGAAGTCAGCATGTGGATTAGCGGACGACATAAAGCATAGTCTGCGGAGAGCCCGAATGAAACAGCAAGTGGAGGAAGGTGAGTTCTCCCTCTTCTTGGGCTGGGACATCCCTCACCGCCTGCCCTGGGACAGTGACACTCCTGGTTCTTGGGCCTTTGGGTTTAGACAGGGACCACACCACTGGCTTTCCTGGCTCTTCAGTGCACAGATGGCCGATCGCGGGACTTCTCAGCCTCCATAACCGTGTGAGCCAACTCCTAAAATAAATCTCCTCCCATACGTCTCTACGTATCTCCTGTTGCTTCTGCTTTTCTGGAGAACGCTGACTAGTACGGATGCCTTCACTCTAAGTTTTCCATACGCTGCTACATTCTCTGCAGATTGCCAGGGTTACAGGGAGGGCTCCGTGACCCTCATGTGGCCTCAGGCCCTCTCCTTGCTCCACCCTCTGCCTCTGCCTTCTCCCCAAGAACAGCAAGCACAGGGCTCCCCCGGCCTCGTGAGTATCCATCCCACCTACATCCGGGACCTCCAAGACTCAGCTGTATGCACAGGTACTTCTACTTCTGAAAATATGAGTGATAACACTCCCATGTGTGCAAATCTTAGTTGTGCAACCCGACGAATGTTTGCACCGGTGCAGCCCAGCAAATCCTTGCCTGAGGTCAAAATACAGAGCACCTACGGCTCTCCCCCCATCCCATCTCCCTCGTTCCTCGTCTCCACCCTTCCCCGACTCAGTTAACAGTAACCTCCACGCCTCTCGCCTGAAACCCTTTGCACACCCTCTGGCCTGGGCGATGTACCTGTGCGTGTACATTCCGCCGCGGTTCACCTTTTGTTGTTGAGCAGTAGCTCACGGCATGAGCACAGAACCTATCGATGGACGTCTGGGTCATTTCCAGGTTTGGGTCATTACGAATGAAGATGCCGTGAACATTCCCATACATAACTTCTGTCGAGTCTACGCTCTCACAGTGTTTGGAAGTTGCTTCATGTTTGGGTGGACGCATGTTTCATCCCCAGCACTTGCAAGGGTTCCCCTCCCCCCTCCAAGCCAACAAACTCAGTTCCCTCTCGCAGAGGAGTTCTGGTGCAAGCTATTAACGCAATGACATTTCCCCACCTCGTTACGATTAAGTGACTGCGTCTGCGACTGATCCTCAGGGGAAGACATGAAGAAACAGAGCGTCTGCCTTTGGGGCGAAGCCCGTCCAGACACGGCTGGGGGAGGGAGGACGTCCGGGTCGTATTAATGATGCTTCCTGCTCTCCTGGAAACCCCCCGAGGCAAGAATGCAAATACGCCCAGAAATAATGCGAAGGGTTCCAGGAAGCGTGTTCATTTCCAGAGGAATTATGTAGTTTGATATCTGAAAAATTGAGACCAGCTAGGAAACCCTCTTCTGCACTACTGTCTCCTACGAGGAGTCATACGGGATCAGCGGGATGAGAAAAGAGAAGGTGAGGAAATGCTCTGGGTTCCTTCCACCCTCACAGTTTAGTGAGGACTGGCTCAGCGTCCTGAGCTACCCCGGCAAGAGAACACAATTTCCCTCGTGCAGGGCTGTGTAATCCTTCTGTGATACAGCAGTTTGCTTTTGTTTTTGATTTCCAACCCGGTGTCGACTAACCCTTGCACAAAATCCAATGAACACGTCGCCTACCAAGATAGTTGCCTTTAACTCACTCTAGTTTTGACCCCGAGCGCAGCGTATACAAAATCTTACTTGTGGCTGTTCTTACTGCTACAATTAACATGGACAATTTATTCCTAAAAACGTGGATTAAATGAATAGAAGCCAATACCTTTCGTCTTTCTATGCACGTTTACCTTTAAATCACACGCGAAGTTTTTATTCTATTTTTGTCCTAAAACGCCGTGGCCCCCAGGAAAAGCTTCTGATATTTTTTGTGTGGCCGCCAATGTGTTAAAATGTGTTTGGGGAATGTGACGATGTTGGATGTTGAATTGCCGTAAACATTTCCAGATGCTCACTCTCCACCTCCGTGCCCTCTGACCGAGGAGCAAAAATGACTCGCGCGCAGCTCTGGGCTCGTGCGCAGACCACACTTTGCAGAGCAGTGGGATGTGGCCGCTTTGTTGGCGAGAGGGTTTCCCTTGCAATAAGGTGTTCCTGCCCTTCCAAATTTCCCTGCAAGTTTATGCAGTTTATGGGGCAGGTGTTCTGCTGGAGCACTTTCTCGGGGTGGGGGGAGGGGGGACCACGCCCAACCCAAGCCTCTGTGAGATGACAGGGCCTCTCAGGGACTGTGTGTGTCCTGAAGCTTCTCTGCCTGTAGGTTTCCCAATCCACCTTCCTTTATTTTCGCTCAAGATACATGTCTTTAAAATCAGCCCAGGGAAAACACACAAGGAGGTCAAATCCACTGATATCAATATCTTATAAATCTTTATTTTTATCCCCGTCTCCATAGTCACATCCTATCTGTGGCACCTGTCTCAGCAGCCTTCTAAAGCCAATGGGAAATATTTTGGTGGCTCTGTGACCCCGGGCTCCGGCTTCCCTTCTCTTGCCTCAGTTTCTCTTTCTCTAGCAGTGATCCTTTTTGCATTTTTTGGCTCGTGGGATCTTCCCTGTCTCGGAGAGCACGTAAGGAAGGGATGGACATTATTATAAGCAGCAGAAAGAAATGCCACAGTGGGCTCCTTCTATCTCAGTTTGCCGAGTGCAGATAGCATCTCGCACACACGAACCCACTCACGGCTGCGAACGTCCCATCTGCACCGCAGGGATTTGGCTAATTGAAGAACAAAACGGTGCCAGCGCCGTCAGGGTGGTGGGTGCATGCTATGGGAATAATCACAGCACAAGATGTATGCGCTTGGCAGGGGTTTATGTTAGGTATTGAATTAGCATTCCTTGAATTAATGCTGGGTTCTGCTTTAATACGTCTTGCAAGAGTCTGATACAACGAGGCAGCCCTGCATGGCTTTCTCCTATCTCGGTAGCATAAAAATTTTTTTAATTCTCAAAGAGCTTCCCTCCTCATTATTAGCCTCCGGCAATTACAAATAAGCAGCCAAGTTCTCCGTGAAAGGATACGTCGAGAGTGCTGACAGCCCTGTCACTGGAGTGCTGAGATGGCCGCTGTGGTAAAGGGGGTGTCAACTGGGGACAGGACATAGTCTGAACAAACTTGTTTGCTTCAGAGAACCCTGTAGAGGGAAGACATTTGGTGCCAAGGCACGAGGGACCTGCCCACCCATGATGACGGGGAGAGAAGGAGAGGGGGAGAAGGAGAGGGGGAGAGGGAGAGGGAGAGAGGGAGAGAAGGAGACGGGGAGAGGGAGAGAAGGAGAGGGGGAGAGAGAGAAGGAGAAGGAGAGGAGGAGAGGGGGAGAGGGAGAGGGGGAGAGAGGGAGAGAGGGAGAAGGAGGGATATTGATCCGTGAAATGAATGAACCCATTGGCTTCAAAGCTTTCCCTACCATACTGATACAAAGTTATAGCACAGCACACATTTCCTTGATTAAGTTTTTGAGGTATTCAATCACTCACATCCCAAGAGCACTTTATCTCCTCACTGTGTGATCCTTTAAGGAAAGACGAACACGCACTGCAGAACACTGCGCAAACAAACATTTCTTCCCTCTTGGTGCCAAACGCCTCGCTGGCCCCGAGTCCAGACTCCAGAGCAGCTGCGGCCGATTCCGTCACCCGCAGCCGAAGAAACCGCCTTGCCCAGGGTGGCATCTCCTTCCAGGAGTGCTGCACTCAGCAAGGGATTCCGCGTTCAGGCGGAGAGGTCCAGACTCCTCCTCCCTACTCAGGACAGCTCTGGGGAGAACCCGTGTGGGGTCTGCCGAGCCCTCCTGGGGACTGCACTGCCTCAATTTCTCCTCTGACCCTCCTGCCTGCATCCATTCCTCCTGCAGCAGAGGAAGCCCGGGGTGCTCCTTAATGAATGCCCTGCACGCCAGCCACCCCCCTCGGGTTTGCTTCCTGGGCAGCCCGGCCTGCCGCGTGCCTCTTCTAGGATGGTCGAGACGCTTGGGATGTAACAGCTAAGACAGAAGGCCCAGTTCTCGTGGGGCTTACGTTCTAGGAAGGGAGACAGACAGCGACCAACACAACAGACATGTTCAGAGTATGACGCCAGGGAGTGAGGCCCTGTGAAGACAGGTGAAGCAGAATTAGGGGTAAGGAGAGAGAGACGTGGTGGTCGGGGCACTTCTGGATGCTGAGCTCTAAAGAAGACTCTGCAAGTCTAGATCATGAGTGAAACTAGTGTGTGTGTTATGGAAGTTAGCCAGAAAAACGCACCTGCGGGTTTTGCCAGATACATACTGAGATGCTGGCTAAAAATAAGGTCGTGTAGTAGCTTCGCCCACGCAACGTGGTTCTCTCCCAGTAGAATCACCTGCGGAGCTTCAGCAATGCCGACGCTCAGGATCCCGCACCCAGAAGTTCTGATTCAACTGGGCCATGGCGGGGCCCGGGCGTCGGCATCGTATTATCGTAGCCAGTCCCCACGGTGTTTGTACACGCAGCCGGGTCGACACCAGTGACGACGGCACACTCATTCGGTTGATCACGAGCAAGACTGTGACGCACAGACCACAAAAGGTGGTGTGCTGGTCTGGTTTGCATTGCTCTACAGAAATACTCGAGGCTGGGCGGTTTATAAAGAAAAGAGGCTCATTTGGCTCACGGCTCTGCAGGCTGTACGAGAAGCCTGGCGCCGGTATCTGCTCCTGCTGAGGGCTTCCGGGAGCTTCCACTCACGGCGGAAGGTGAAGAGGGAGCCGGCGTGTCCCATGGCAAGAGAAGAAGCCAGAGAGAGGGAAGGAGGGGTGCCAGGCTCTTTTTAACAATCAGATCTCGGGGGAGCTAATAGAGCGAGAACCCACTCATTATGGTGGGAAGGCGCCACGAGGGATCCCCCCCATGACCCAAACACCTCCCACCAGGCCCCAGGTCCAACACCGGGGATCCAGTTTCAACATGAGACTTGGAGGGGCCAAATATCCAAACTGGATCAGGTGCTAATGCAAAACCTGAAGACAAATTGTGTTCATATGTGACATACACGTGCACAGCTGCATGCATCATGTATGTACGCATGGTATGCACACAGGGCACGTGAGACAGAATTCCAGATTCCAGTGCATTTTCCTGATTTTGGGGTCTAAAGATGCCGATTGTTGGAGTAAACAAGCACCCACCTACAAGAAGTTATCCTAAAAATTTGCACTTTGCGGTCAGAGATGGAAATCCAGCATACTCACGATAAGTTGAGTAAATGTGAAAAACATCATGAGAATGGGGTTGCCAAGCACCATGGATGACTTCGTGCTTAAATGCCTTCATGCTCTAATTTTCTGAATTTTGGTGGGAGCTGTTAGACCCCAATAACTCATTCTGATAATTAAATTCCTACGAAGAGCACACAGTCTTTGCTCTTGGACACTTTAAGCGGAATAACCAAAATGAAAAGCAAACATTTTCCAAACTTTTACAGGGGAACACTTACTGAACCTTTAGCTAGGCTCCAGTTGAATGATTTTTAAATTTAGCTCTCCTAAATTGTTGGAAACAAGACTGCAGGGATACACTGGGGTAGAGCAATTATCCTCTGTTGACAAAAGAGTTGAATTCCAAGATTTAGCCTCCACCTCTCTGTCGTCTTTATTTGCAATAAGTAATTTAAAAAACATTTTTCAAGGAAAGGAAAGTTGGTGCAACCAACTGCTCTAAAAAAAATGTTTTTCTTTGAAATATGTTTGTACCTGTTTATACAAAAGGAGACAATGTTTATCATCTTTCTGCTCATCTACCATCTACCCATCTGTATTGATCACCTATCATCTTCAATTCCCAAGTGTATAAGAAAGATACCATCTTCAGGAGATGGGAATGTGGTCTTTATACATCGTAAAATATTTAAATTGTTAAATTAAGTGTAATTGTTTCTCGGTAAGTTCAAAGCAATAATTTACATTTCCAGAAACTTTTAGTAAAAAGACGAAAAAGAGGTTTTTTTGGCAGACAAATGACAGGCCATTTGGGGGCGTATGTAGGATTTACTTGTGCTGAGAACATTTGAATCTACTCTCTCTGCAAATTTTAAGTACACGATGCATTATCATTACCTGCAGTCATCACGCTGTGCATTAGCTCTCCAAAACTCATTCATTTTAAAACTGGAAGTTTGTACCCTTTGACCAAAATCTGTCCCATTTCCCCCAGTCCCCAGCCCCTGGCAACCACCCTCTGACTCTTGGTTTCTATGCATTTGACATGTGACTGTGTGACCTCATGGATACCTCAATTAGCTTGATAGTGGCAGTCATTTCACGATGCACAGGTGTATCAGAACATCACGTTGTCGTGTGCCTTCAATATATACAATTTTCATTTTCCAATCAGTCTTCAATAAAACAGGAAAAAAATAGGATTGAGGGGACCCTAGGTTGGCTGGCTTAAGCTGCGGTGGCCGTGGAGACTTGCAGGGTAGGTGTCCTTTGAGAGCTTGTTGCCAGGAGTGTAGATGGCTTTTCAGTGCACTGCAGTCACAGTGACTTCGGGTCTGACGTGACACTTGGGCTGTCCACACCGAGACCGGTCTCTCCTCCAGCGTCTGAGCAGAGCGGGTTCTGCCTGCGTTGCCTCCTCTGACCCCAGTCTTTGCCCCAGGGCTCTCCGCGGGGTTGCTGAGACATCCTCAGGCTACGCTGCAGTCCTCCTTAAAGCCATGCTCCTCCTTTTCCCAGGCATCAGATCTGCATCTTTTTAAAAACTTGTGGGAAGAACACCTAACATGAGACCTCCCGTCTGCACATTTTTAAGGACCCAACACAGTACTGTTAACTCTAGGCACGTGCTGTCCAGTGAGCTCTAGAACTTACTCGTCTTGCATAACTGAAGCTCGACACCTGTCGAACAACCACCCCCATCTTCCCAAATGCCCACCGACGAATGAACAGGCAAGCAGCAGGTGGTCCACAATTCAGCCTTAACAGGAGAAGGAGATCCTGCCATTTGAGACAGTGCAGAGGAACCTGGCAGGTGTTATGCACACCTACATCTCGGCCTGATGACTTCCCTGCCTGTATCCGGCCGCTCCTCTTGTATTCTCCCAGGAAATCACTGAAACACCTAAATCTGCCCTGGTGTCTGCTTCTTGCAGGACTTGAAGGCGCACGGAGCCTGGGTGTGGTTGTGATGATGGTGGTGGGAGTCACACCTTGCTCTTGTCTCTCCAGCCATCCATCCCCACTGGTTTCAGACACTCTGCTTCCCCCATGTGGCCCAGACGGCTGTAGTGAGGTGGCCTCTCAGCCCCTGGGTAGAGTTCCTCATTCCTTCGCACTCTCCAGTTAGCTCAGGGATGGGCAAACGATGCAACTTAGGATGAGACAAGTTATATCATCCTCTTCCCCTGAGGTGACTATGCCGACGGAACGCAAGCTTGGAGCTACCGAAGACCATCTTTGCCACCTCCAGGGGAGAACCTATCTGGGAAAGAAGGTGGCGTGTAGAGAAGCAGCCACAAGAGGGAGGTAAAGGTGTCACTGGGGACATTCCTAAAAACCCCTGGATCCAGCAGTGCCTGAAGCTCACAGACTTTTGAAGGCATAGGGACCAATACAGCATCTTTGTGTGTGTGCAAATTAACTTGAATTGGGTTTTTGTCCTTTGCAAAGGAAAGAGTTCTGAAAACCCAAATTACTAACAACGCAATTACATCCGACCCTGGGCTTTACTCACTTTCGGGAATGTCTGTTTTGTCCAAGGCCAAGGTTACGGACAAATGGCACGGGGATATGGTAGGAGCGTGATCCATCGCTTTCCCTCTGCCACTCTGTGGCTCAGGGCTGGCTCCTTTTCTTCCTTATGTCAGTGTCCTCAGCTCAAGGGAATTTTTTTTTTCCCTGACCTGAACATGGGGTGGAAATGATTTAGAGCCCCTATTTCTTGGCAGGGATTATTCCAAGGATCCTGTACATATTATCTCACAGAGGGCAGTCGACCGGCGTATGAGATAATTTATATTATTCTTCCCATTTAATAATTAAAAAAGTGAAGCTCCAAGAGAACTATTTGTCCCGTGTTATTTGGAAACTAACGGATGGAGTCCAGCTTCGACAGGCAGGCTGCGTTTGAGGCCAGTTGTTTGACAGCTTGTCGGAGAGGGGTGGTGTTGGGCACTGACCGAAGACCTAAGTGAATCCCTTTGGCCACGTCTTTGATGAGCCTTCTTCTTCCGGAACAGCCCTTATCCCAGAGCCGCACAGGCAGCGTAAGTCATGGGCGTGGCCGATCACGGTGGGTGGCCTCGGTGCTTAGTCTCAGGTGTGGCCCCAAACCCAAGCTTGACCAATCAGAGTCCTTCCCTGGTATCTTGTTTCAAACTTGAGTTTCTAAAGAGACGTTCTTTCATCTTCTCTGTTCATGGGGACAGGTGGAAAAAATGGTGGAATCGCTTGAGGTCATACTGCCCCTGGCGTGGGGAGGTTTGCTGGATGTGGGGGGTCATCCCGTGAACACAGACAGGAAGAGCCGTCAAGACAGACTGGGAAGGACCATTGAGGTGTCTGTGGCTGAGTCCATGTGTCAGTTGATCCCAGAGCTGAACTTCAGCCCTGCTCTGTCTGCAGCTTGGATATGTAAACCAATAAATCCCCCTTTTTTCCTCTTGTCACTTGTAACCAAAAGTCCTGTATGACACAGGGACAGTCATCATGTCCTCAGGGGAGTCACCGGCTGAGGGGTGACTCCTCTCTCCCCTGAGCTCCGGCTCTGTTTCTCAACAAGTCTGAGAGCACAGGGTTGACTCCAGGAAGGAGGCATCCCAGGCGCCACAGAAGGAGGCAATGTTGGGGAGACCGTCTCTGCTCCCCGGATAGCGAGTTGTGGCAAAAGCTAGCACAAGTGAGCGGTGCGTAAACCTTTGCCCAGAGATGTCCACTGTTCAAAGGTCAGTAAAGAGTGGCGTGCTCGTTTCTCAGAATTGCGGTTACAAAGCACCACACACTGGGTGCCTTGGAACAAAGAGCTTCATTGCCTCACAGTCCTGAAGGTCTCCAAGTCTGAAATTAGGATGCTAGCGGCATTGGTTCTTTCTCTTTTAAAGAAATTATTTATTTTTTAATTGACAGATAATTAATTGTACATATCCGTGGGGTACTTAGTGATGTTTCAATACATATAATGTATGGTGATCAGATCGGGGCAATTAGCATATCCATCATCCCTAACATTTATCATTTCTTTGTGTTGGGAATGTTTAATATCCTCCTAGCTATTCTAAATGATATATTATTGTTAACTATCGTCACCCTACAGTGGTGCAGAACACTAGCACTTATTCTTCCAATGTAGGATGTAATTTTGTATCCTGTAACTAGTCTCTCTCTCTCCCTCCCTCCCTCCTACCCTTCCCAGCCACCGGTATCCTTTGAGCCTTGGATCCTCCAGTGGAAGTGCGGGAGGATCCGTTCCATGCCTCTCCTCTCTTCCAGTGGTTTGTTGGTAATCTTTGGTGTTTCTTGGTGCATAGATGCATCACCCCGGTCTCTGCCTTCATGTTCCTATGGTGTCCCCTTGTGTGGGCGCCTCTCTCTTTACCTGGCATTCCTTTTTATAAGGACACCAGCCATCTCAGGTCAGGGGCTCACCCTACTCCAGTAATTAACTAATTACATCTGTGATGACCCTATTTTCAAATAAGGTCATATTCCGAGGTGCCTTAGATTATGATTTTAAAATATAAACCTTTGGAGGGGACATAACTCCACCCGTAACAGATGGCACTTTGCAAAACTCCCTTGGAGTGCCTCAGATCCAGAAAATGTCAGGAGCAATTTTTATTAACATCATACTTGGCACTGCTTTTTATAACTTTGAAACTTTTTATTTTGAAATAATTTTAGACTCACAGAAGACTTGCAAAGATAGTACAGAGAGTTCCTATATGCCCTCCACTCAGCTCCCCCCAAATGTTTAAATATTACATAATCACAGAATATTTATTAAAAATGTATCGAAGTGTATTCACTAATTTACAGATATTACCCAAATGCTGCCGATTGTCCCATACAGCCCACAGGAGCCAGTCCAGGGTCACCCCGGGTCTTTACTTGTCGGAACTCCTTGTCCTCCTTCAACTTGGGACATTCCGCAGTCTTTCCATATCCTTCTTGACTTTGGCAGCGTGGTCAGTTATTTAGCAGAATGTTCCTCAGTTTGGATTTATCTGATGTTTTCTCATAATTAAGTTGAGGTTAAGCATTGTGAGGAAGAGTGCCACAGAGGTGATGTGTACTTTCAGTGCGCCGTGTCAGGGGGTCCACTGGTGCTGCTCTTTAAAATTCTATTTGAAAAGCCTATAGCTTCCGTTTGATGACAAAACAACATTATCACCATCATCATCACCACCATCACCATCACCACCATCACCATCACCATCATGGTCATCACCATCATCATCACCATCATCACCATCATCATCATCACCATCATCACCACCATCATCATCACTATCATTATCATCACCATCATCACCACCCTCATCATCATCATCATGGTCATCACCATCATCATCACTATCACCATCATCACCGTCACCACCATCATCATTGTCATCACCATCATCACTATCATCACCATCATCACCACCATCATCACTATCACCATCATCACCACCATCATCACCGTCACCACCATCACCATTGTCATCGCTGTCATCACCATCATCAATTATCACCATCATCACCACCATCACCATCATCGTCACTGCCATCATCATTGTCATTACCATTACCATCATCACCATCATCCATTATCACCATCATCACCACCATCATCATCACTATCATCACCACAATCGCCATCACCATCACCACCACCATCATCATCACCGCCATCACCATCACCATCATCATCATCACCACCATCACTATCATCACCACAATCACCATCACCATCACCACCACCATCATCATCATCACCACCATCACTATCATCACCATCATCATCACCATCATCACCATCACCATCACAATCACCGTCACTGCCATCATCATCATCTCTTATGACTGCAGCTCCTTTGTGTTTAAGATATGAGAGTCTCTAAATTTTTTTCTAAAATGCTACTTTAATTCGAAAACCGCAAACTCATGGCTACACAGGGCAAATAACATGAATAAACGAGCTAGATGTGAACTGAAGAGCACTCTCCCAGGCGGAAGGAGGGCGACTATTCGTCAGATCATCCTACCATCGCCTTGTATAAGAAGGGCTCAGCGCTGCCAGATATTCCATTTTCCAAGAGAAGCCATAAATCCCATTTTAATGTAAATTTTAATGTGACGATTTCTAGATTTTTAAATGCCAGCCACCGTCCAAAACCTTTAAGGCCAAACACAATGTGTGTCTCAGCGAGAGATGACCCAAGGACCTTCAATTTGCAACCTCCGCAACTGCAAACTTCATGATGTTTATTTATTTTCGGGATCTGGGAGAAAGAAAACGTTGCAAGAAAGCAGGCTGGAACTTCTCTGATCTTTGCACTGGTAGTAAAAACAAGCAGCCAAATGGGCTGACAAATAGGGTCTCCTCACATCACCACCATCCGTCAATGCGGAGGCTGGAGAGCATGAAATATTGTGACGGGAAACCGTTCACCGGGTCCCTGAGCATCTTTAACTGTCACGCCCATGCCCGTGATCCTGCCTTCCTTCTGATGACAAACAGCGCCGCAGTCTCAACCCTGACACCCGACTCCCGGCGGTGGGCACGGCCGCCCTGCCAGACGGGCTGAGCCCAAGCCCGGTAACACCCTCCCCTCTGCCAACTTGGAAATGATTGTAGCAAAATTTCGTGAGGCCCGCAGGGGGTGGGAAAGATGCATCCGCTTACAGATAGGAGAGAGGGAAAACCTACTCTCCGAAGTCCTACAGGAGGAAGTTTGGTGTCTCCTGGAGGAAGTGTGGGATGTCTGACTCTCCAATTCTTCCTCTTCCCAGGAGACAGATGCTGGCTTCAAAGAAGGGGTGTAGGTGTGTGTGTGTGTGTGTGTGTGTGTGTGTAGAAATTTGAATAGGTTTGCAGCTATTCTCACATGCAGTGGTGATTTTCAAAATACTCCCCGACCAACACAATGTGGGCACCGGCCGGTTGGAGTGGCCACCAGCCCGGTCAGACACCAGCCACAAACCATCGGTCCAGATACCCCAGCACGATCCTGCAGAATTTCCACTTTGTTCTTAGGGTCACAGGGACTCCCAGCCGAGTCAGGATGGCAGGAGAGAAAGGGACCTTTTCTACCCAACTGATTCCACTGGCCGCAGATAGATGACAGCAAACAAAAGTGCATCTGAAATCCTGTCTCTGCCGTGGCTGTGTTACCCGGTCAAATGCACAATGGACTGCTCTGTTGTCTTTAACATCTGCAGAGAAACATGCATTTTTAAAGCAGCCTGGAATTTTCCCCTCTCTTTTTTGAAGGATATTGCTCACATATCATAAAATTCAACAATCTTAAGCATACGCTTTGGCTTTGATGCATTTTGGTAATTGTGCGTAGTTGTGGGAACACCACCACGATCAGTTGCATGGCATGCTAAAATTTGCCAAGAAAGTAGATTTTAGGTGCTCGAATCACTCACCCACCCACACACACATACACAAAGTAACCATGTGAGGAGACGGGTATGTTAATATGCAGATTGTAGTGACCATTTTGCTATTTATAGTATCAAAATATCGTGTTGTACAACTTAAAGGTATACAATTAAAAAGTATCTCAGACATTTCTCCCTCAAGAAAGTTTCCTTGTGCCCTTTTGCACTTGTTCTCTTCCCCAGCACTGATCATAGGCAACTAGTTCTTTTCTTTCTGTCACTATGGTTTTATTCTTTTCTAGAAGTCCATATAAATGTTATGAAATCTTACAGCCTATAGTCTTTAATGTTTGACTTCTTCATGCAGCGTAATGTTTTCGAGATCCATTCATATCATTGCACGTATCAACAGTCCTTCCTATTGCAAAGAAGTGCTCCTTCGTACGCCTATGTCAGTTTGTTTATCTATTCACCGGTTATTGGACGTCTGGCTTGCTTCCAGGTTTTTGTTATTATGAGTAATATTACAAGCCCTGCATTTGGGCATGGTTATAGCACTCCACACTGTATAGGTGACCTTGAAGGTCTTAGTTTGTACTACATAGAAATAGAGAAGTGGAAAATAGCTCTGCTTTAAACAAGCTCATCACTGGTATTGCTAAAAATTACTGTAGCCACAAGAAAGTCGATGTTCTGGGCTTTTATGATCCTTCTCAAGTTCAACAGCCAACATGATTAGATGGGAAATCATCCATTCACCCAAGAGATGTTGACGGAGCACTTTTTAGGTCAAGCCCGGCTCTAGAATCTGGGGACACAAATGTGAATTCGACAAGGTCTTCATTTCTCGGAGATTATAATTTAAAATAAAGGGTGAGACAGCAGGAACATAAAATGAGAAATAAATGAAAAAGATTATTTTGGGTATTGTGCATATGATGGGGAAATTAAAACTGTGGAACATGACGAGGAGCTATTCTGCAGACGAGGTGGTCTGGGAAGGCCTCTTGGGGGACTGTCCGTAGGAAAGAAAAGTTGGAACTTAGTGAACTAAGTTGGCAAAAGTCATTAGACTTGACTGAATCAGATGGGGCATTACCCAGAACAAGTGATTAAAAAATAGGGCATGGATTGTTGTGTGAATAGCATATAACTGTCTAGAGAAATGTTAATTGCTTACAGATTGGTAAATTGGACAGGAGATAAAATTCAGGTAGTTGTGAGCACTGTTTTGCAAAACCAACGATGCCATCAGGAACTTGCGCCTCTCCTGTCTTTATTTGCCGCTCTCTAGTCATAGATAGTCCCAGGCAAGCGAGCCCCTTTGGTGTGAGGCATCTGCTGGCAGCTCTAGTCTAAGCACTTTCCCAATTTCCTAATTTCCAAGATTGAGTCTCACTGGACCCACTTGGGTCCCACGGCCACCTCTCAACTAATCACTGTGGCCAAAAGAAGAAATTCTTTATTTTGCCAGTCTCGTGCCAGAAAGGGTTGGATTGTTCCATCCAAACTCCAAGCCCTAACAATGGGGCACTTCCCTGGGAAACTCAAGGGAAACAGCCCAGCAGAACCAACAACCCTATATTCCTATC
>VBSM01000883.1:1326945-1357245 GCA_008086735.1 Cheirogaleus medius | reverse complement strand
GGTTGTTTCATCAGCCCCATTTTACAGAAGTGGAAACAGAGGCTTCGTGGGGTTACAGGGGCCTGCAGAGGATGTCCAGGTGCTGAACGGGAGGCACAGGACGCACAGCCGGGCCGCCTGGTCCTGAGCTTACGTTGTTGGTGCTGCTGAGACCCAGAGCACTGGAGACTGCTGTGCTCGCGGAGAAGTCTTTTTTCTTTTAATTCGGTGTCTGAGCCGCTTTCCTTCTCCTCCTCTCACGGCCCCATGGCAGGGTCTGCCGTGGCCTTGAACCGAGATGACTCATAGGTAAGGTTTGGCCTGGGCTCACCCTGTCTCCTGTCTGCCCCATCCCGGGAGGGATGCACCGTGGCTATGGGCTTGCACCTGTCCCTTGGAGAATCCCAGGTGCCCAGAGCTGCTCCCGTGGGTGCGGCCATGTCCTTCCCAGGGCTTGCAGGGCACGGGCCCCATTCCCCAACCTCACGAGGAGCACCATTCACGGAGGAGCCACGGTTCTCCCCTGAAGGAGAGAGTGCCAAAGCCTTTGTCCTAACTCAGGGCACAGGTCATTCTACAGACAAAGGAGCCAAAGCCAACTGCCTCTGCCACAGCGGTCAGGGGGGTTCTCGATGGAGTAGTTCTGGGTCTGAAGCAACGTGACTCAGGTTATTTCGTTCATGACACCAGGCAGGTTAGTGCTCCCTCCAGCTGCCACCTCAGTTTCTGAGGCATCTCCAAGGCCACCGGGCCTGTCTTGCTTCCCTGACATGTGTCATTTGCAACCTACCATCTTCGGGACGTGCACCAGACATGGCCCAGACAGTTGTAATATTCTGGAATATTTCTATGAGAATGGGCAAAGAGGCACAGCTTCAATCTCCCCAGGGACTCCTTCCACGTCCCCGGCTCCTGCAGCCCCTCCCCCGGGATGCGCTAGACTTTCCCGTCCCTGGCAGCTGGCGGGAAGCGCACGGTGGGGGGGGGGCTTTCATGATTTTGCTCCATGCCCGCTGCCTGCCTCTGCTCTGACTCTTCTGTGCTCCTCCGGCACCTCCGTTAATATTTGCATATCACCTGGACAAATCCAGCGCCATCAATATTATTATTTAGTTAAGATGTACCTGGTGATTCAACTCAACTTTAAATCAACTCGCTTAAAAGCAAACCACCAGGAAACTCGGTTTCCCGGGGCAGATTCTTCTCTGATATCCTCCAGACTCTCCCACCCCGGAGGGTGTTGCGATAGAACATTTCTCCATCTCTCTGCCAATGCAAAAGTCCTCCTTGCCCAGGGTTTAGCAAGGCAAAGCCCCAAATCCATCTCATCCCCAATTTGTCCTTTAATCAACGCCGAGGGAGGGGCGATCTGGGCTCGTCATCTCATCACTCTCGCAACCCTGCTGCTCAGCGAGGCAGCGGGACGAAAGGCTGCTCAAAAATCCCCCGGATTGGATCTGAAATGAGTCCGGGCTGCTGTGTGAAGGCATCTCAGTCACGAGCAGTTTTGCTGGGCGGAGGGCCATTTCCACAATCCCCAGTAGCCTCTGCGGGGCATTTTGCTGCTCCCTCCCCCAGGAGGTGAGAGAGGCCTCCCCGACAGGCGGAGGGAATGTGGGAGCGATCCCGGGGAAGAGTGTTTGGTCTTGGAAGAAGGCTCATCTCGC
This sequence comes from Cheirogaleus medius, assembly GCA_008086735.1. Classification (NCBI taxonomy): domain Eukaryota; kingdom Metazoa; phylum Chordata; class Mammalia; order Primates; family Cheirogaleidae; genus Cheirogaleus; species Cheirogaleus medius. The sequence goes on along the minus strand of VBSM01000883.1, from coordinate 1,355,599 downwards.
TCTGCAGAAATTCAGACACGAGTTCCTGGGGGCCCGGCATGCTGGTCACTTGCCCTCTCGGTCACTCCCCTCCTCTCCTCTGCCGGGCTCTGTATCGCCGGCTTTGCAAACCACGTCCCAGGCTCCCTGGTCCACTGGCATCCAGGGAGGTGCAGCCAATCGGAGGCCCTGGGGAGGGGGCAGGTTAGGGGGATGGAAGATGCCAGGTGTTTCTCTGCCTCTTTCTTTCCGTGATTTTGACGTGTCTTTTAGGGGCTGGGTCCTTTCCATCATGCCGGCTCCCACCAGGCACCTCCTGCCACATCTTCTGAGCTCAGACACCACCACATCCTTCAGTCGTGTTTTCAGCCCGAGCAGCGGCCGTTGCTTCCTGCCACGGCCGATGTCTCCCTCTTTGTCCTTCCAGCCCTTCGACGCTGGTTCTACACCCTAAATTCCCTCCGCTGAGTTCTTTGCCGTAGTTTCTGTTCTCCTGCTTGGACCTTGCTCGGCACGCGTCCTGCGCGGCCCTGGGCTGTGCACCGCTGGGGCCGGGGTAGGATGGGAGACGGCAGGTGCGAGCGAGAGAGACGCATGCATGGCGTTTGGAAAGGTGGGCTCACCAAACGCAGGATTTAAATGTGGTGCTGCTTGTGCAATACGGAGGTGGAAAATGGTGGGACCAGAGCTTGCTGCCTTAAGGAAAAAAAAAAAAAGGAAATAAATGCTCTGAAGGTTTCTCTGTCTCCTCCGTGAGGCCGGGGGGCTCAGCGTTCGGGTCAGAGTGAAATGTCAGAACACTCCAGGCTTGGCTGTGAAGAGGGAAGGAGAGCTGCACATACTAATTATCTCTACCTACAGCTTTTTTGTGCCTCTCTTAATGATTTTCACAAGCTGATTGCACGAGGCGTTTCCATACTCCGAAACAAATATAACCATATTCCTCTCGAAAAGTAAATAAGTGCTTTTCAGAACTCTAAAGTCAGGAAGAAGGTGGCTTCTCATGAAGCCCCAAACTCAGCTGCTTGGGGGTGCCCCCAGGAGTGAGGCCAGGGGTTCCTGGGCCCCCCCCACTTCAGGTGAAATTGAGCACTAGAGGCAGATGCACCAGGTGGGTTTTACCAGAACGGCTCGGGGGGCAGGGGGAGCGATGGCGATTCTGCACCTTCTCCTGGGTGTTCCGGATGACTCTGGCTCTCATTCCCTCAGGGAATCACTCCATGGCTCTGGAAGGTGACTCCAGAAATGCACGTAGCAGGGTTGAAGCGCTTCGGCAAGTGGGAGTTGACATGGTATATGACCAAGACTGCTATGCGTTCCAGGCAAGAGCATTCAGAATGTGTATTAGGTTCTGCTCACTCTCACTGCCATTATCTTCTTTGGAAATCGTAGTTAATCTTATACTTAAAATTTGTGACACGTGAAGTTTCATCGTCTTCTCTTTGGCCGTGGAGAACAGTTTGATAGATGGATGCCGGTGCACAGACCACCTCTGCAGACGTCCCGGGGACCCCGTGCATTTGTGGGATGATGGATCAGTGGACGGAGCTCGTGGGGGATGTGGGGAGAGAGCGTGTGGAGGGGAACCAGGCACCAGAACCAAAGGGCTGTGCGAGCCACTCACATCCACGAAGGCTGCCCTCACGCACATTTTTAGAAACCACGGAAAACAGGCAGAAGTGTCCCAAATTTTGCAATTTAAATTAGGGAGCTAGGATGAGAGGACACTGACATATTCATTAATCCCACAAATACTGACTCCACGGCACCCATCCTGATTACAAGACTCCCAGGGTTGTAGAAAAGATGGATTCTGCTTTCGGGCGCTGTTTCCTCGACATCTGGCATCCTGAGATCATTTAATGGGTGTCTGGTGATTGGGTACAAGCCAAAGATTTATAAATAAGACTCAGTGTTTTAAAACTTAATGCTAATGATCCTGGCATTACTAAGAAGCATGATGCTGTCTGTGATATTTCCTTGTGATATTTGTATCCGGCTCCAGGACAGACGCTGCTGACCCCAAGCCGTTTTTCTCATCCACTTGGCTCCTTTTCTTCAGCTGTCTTTATTATTTTTTATTTAGAACTTCCTGACTCCTTAGAGATGGCAGCTAGAGTCTGTGGGTTCTCACGGTTCTGGACGTTTGAAGTGTCCACAGGCACAGCACACGGTGTGGCTGATGGCTCTCCGAGACTTGTCTCATTGCTGCCCGTTTCCCTGCACACCCCACAGAAAAGACACATTCTCGGTTTGGTTTTGATCATAGTTACACCTTTCTGGCATCACAGAACAAGATCAGGAAGTATATCATTCACCACAAAATAACGAACGGACCGTGAAGCCACGTAGCCTCCCTCCCTCACGCACGTGCAACATGCATGCCGAGAACGGCTGCGTGCACGACACACGCATCAGTGATCCCTTACAATGGCGAGACAAAACATTTGCAAGGACACACGGATGCAAACAACTGCTTTCTCATGTAGAATGCCATCCAATAAAGGAACTTGCCAATGCCACGTTGCACTCTCCCCCCAAGCGTATCTGGCCTTCAATTTGCACCTGGCTTTGCAAGCTCCTTAGTGCCAGTGTAATTTGTACTCGTTTTATGCTACAAGGAGTACATGCATCTTTGATGGTGATTATGTAGTTTTGTTTTCTTTACCCTTCGCCACAATGTTAGTTTGGTATAAAAGGCATTATATTTTTGCTGTCTTTGTAACAGGTTTAGTAGAGAGGTACTTCTTTTGAAATGTTGCAAACATTTTCGTTACTTTGTACCAGTTTAATAAAATCTAATTTTCAGGGGAGTCGTTATCCTTCCTCCTATTCACCCTGGCTTGGCCATTGTGTGTTGCTATAACTGAATACAACAGATTGGGTGGTTTATAAAGAAGAGGAATTTATTTCTCACAGTCCCGGAGGCTGGAGAGCCCAACACCAAGGTGCTCGAATCTGGCGGGGGTCTGCGTGCCGCGTCGTCTTTTCGCGGAAGATGGAAGGCCAGAGAGCATGGGAGAGCAAGAGAGCAGATGGGGGAAAAACTCATCCCCTCATGAGGAACCAGCTCCCACGGTACTACCCCCCCTCCCAAGATGACTGCATTCCCTAACCCTAACCCTAATTCATGAGGGCAGAGCTGTCATGACCTAATCACGTCTCGAAGGTCTCACCTCTCAACACTGTCGCGTTGGGTATCGAGTGTCCAGCTCATAACCTTTGGGGGCCACATTCAAGCCACAGAACCCCCTTTTCTTTTCAATGCTCGACCATCATGTTGCAGATTCACCTGCCTCGGAATTGAATGTACCGATGTTGACATTTGTCCACTGTTTGTGTTACTATCACCGTTCTAGCTATAACCCGACGTTACTATCTCAATCACCATGTTTTATACTTCCGTTAACCGGTGTGAAGCCATCGACCTAGTTTACGAATTGGAAATACGATGCCCACGCCGTGGAAACAACAGACATCGCGAACCTCGCGAATGCAAATGAAACACACGCATTCCACAAAGATGACATTAGCTGGTATGAACATTAGCCTGATAACGGAACGTTAGCTGAATGTAAAACCACAGACCATCTGGTCTCCGTGATGCCTGTGTAACTTTAAAATCGTCATGCTTATTAAGAATATAATGCGGCTTCTCGGATAATCATAATGAACCTTATTTTTCAAATGTATGATGTCTATAATTTCATTGGTTTTTCCTCTGCAGCTGTCAACACCCTCGCTGGGCTGCTAGATATTATCTCTTGGGAAAGGGGTCCCGTCGAGGGAGGGAGGGAGGGTTTTAGCATGGCCCGCTCATGGAGTTTTAGCCCAGTTTGGCTGGAGAAGTAGAACTGGACGGGGCAGCGGAGATTGGATGAGGCTAAAGCAGAAACAAGGGCAAGACGGTGAGGCACTTGGGACTGGGAGAGGGTAGGTCAGGTTCGTGTTTTAGAGAAACAGTGGTTTGGAGACAGGACCATTCGGAGAACAAAGGATTATGTAGGGCTGGGGAAATTCACATGAGAAAAGGTGGTGGAACAGCTTAGAAGAGTGACGTCGGAGTGGAGAGACCAGAACTGCTTTAGCATATACATGGATATTTTGCCAGGCGCGGTGGCTCACACCAGTAATCCTGAAACTTTGGGAGGCTGAAGCTGGAGGATCGCTTGAGGCCAGGGCTTCAGGACAAACCTAGGCAACACAGCAAGACCCTGTCTCTACCAAAAACAAAAATTATATATATATATATATATATATAGTATCCTTCTCTACATTAGACTTAATTCCTGACCCATGTTTGCATGCACATACATGTATTCTGCAGGGGGGAGGAGGCAACATTAAGAAGAGGGAGGAACCAAGAAGGACTCCTTGTTTTTGAAAGAGAAAATGCAGGAAGTTGAGCAGGCTTTAGAGGAAAAATTAGTATTTAGTTTTAGATACCTTGAGTTTGACTTATCTGGTGATGCTGAGCAAGCTGGTACGTGGCTCAGACCACTGACACTCAGAACATGAGGATGGGCTGGGATTTCATGCTAGGAAATTGTCTGTTGGCACGGAGCTGTACTCAGGGGCTATCAAATCATGCATATGGATGAAATCCCTCCGAATGAGCCTCAAGCACATCTGTCTTTAAGGCTTGGCCAGGGGAAGAGGAGACGGCAGGAGGGAACAGCAAGGGGAAGCAAGTTGTGGAATTTCAGGAAAGGGAGGTCTTTCAAAATGGAAAAGAATGGTCAATTTTGTCAAATGTTATTGAGAGTTCAAGTAGATGAGGGTGAAAACTGTATTTGTTGGTTTTGACAGCAAGCATTGGTTCTGTTACCCTGGTGAGAGCAACATTAACTCAGCAATAAAGTTGCCCACACTGGGTTGGGGCTGAGAGTGTAGGCAGGGCTGAGGTACATGGCGAGTGTAGACGACCCATTCACAAAAAACTTGAAAGTGGGCAGCGGTTGGAAGGACACCTTCCATAGAGAGTCATTCTTTTTTATTTTCTGTTTAATATAGAAAAAACGTGTACATGTATCTGGGGAAGAAAGCCACTAAGAGAGATGGATGAAACATACAGAATAGAACAGAAACAACTGATAAGACAAGGGGCATTGGGATTCAGAGAAAAACAGGTGTCGCCGTGATTCCGCGACAGGAGAGCCGCCCGACCCGCCGTGGTGGCCAGAGGCGACGCAGTGAGAACGGCTGCACAGTTTCTAGTTTCTCCGTGAAGCGAGAAGATGTTGCCAAAGGGGGAGAGATGGAGCGATAAGATTAGAAGACTGTGGGGTGAGGATGAGACACCCACTGTTGAAAGTGTAGAAAAGGGCTTGTTGAATGGAGGTGAGTTCCGATGGGAGGGACAGAACCTCTCTCTGTCTCTCATCCCTGGTTCTTTTCACGTTGGCTTCCTCCCCTAGCAAGGGGGACGTCAGCAGACTCAGTTACAGGACCCGCTCTGCCAGCAACACAGAAGAAAGAGACCTCCTTCCATGTGTTAATACGAACTAATGTCCTAGAACTGAGTCTGATTAGCTCAATTTGAGTGATTGGCCCATCTCAGAACCAATCGGTGAAGCCAGACAGAAAGGAGTTTACTGGTTGGCTGTACCTGGGTCACACACGACTTCTGAAGCCATCTGTTCTAGCCACGGGGCCTGAGAGTAGGAAAACATGAATTACAGTTTTTTGTTTTATTTTTAAAAAGCCACAACAGAAGATATGGTGGATGTGGTTGAGATCAGAGCAACACACGCCCACTGTGAGCCCAACATACATGTGCCAGGAGCTGATGCTGCATGCCTTGCCACAGACATGTGAAGTCTCTGCAAATTAGGGAAAAAATCATGGAAAATAGATGAAGGCATACAAGTAAAAAATTGTATGCACAGAATCTTGTTTGGATTAAGACTGGCTGCCTAGAGGGAAAAAAGACAACAGTTTTGGAAAAGACGGAATCCCGTGCCCAGGTGCAGCTCGGTAAATATTGAAGTCCATGCAATCCAGATGTTTCCAAGCTGGGAGGCCCCAGGCATCAACTTTGACATGAACATTCGAATGCACTGGTTTGAGCCTCCACTCCAGCATCTATGGTGAGACCTTTCCTGGCCCCGAGATATCTACAAATATCAAGAGCTTCACAGGGCAAAACTCTCTTCTTCACCACCTCTTGGTCATGACACGTTGGTCTCACGCCACACTCAAGTCACCCCTGCGTGAGCAGTGTGCAGTTCCTTCACCGGCCCTCCAGAACCCTCCGAGACAGGGCACACCCAGCAGACCTTTACCGATGGTTTGGGAGGAGCAGAGCGGTTTCGGGGCAGAACAGGTGAGGCGACCCCAACACTTGCGGGGTAGACTTAGCTGCCAGGAGCACGCAGCCCCATTTCCTGCCACGGGGAGGTGCCCACCAGCCGCTGAGCTCCATTTATCTCCCACCACGTCTAGTCTTCCTCTCAAACGTCAGTCCCCAGCCTTCAAATCATTGTCACTTCTCTCACGCAGCACGTTACGGCATTGCTTCACTTTCATCCTCTCCTTCCACACCACGCCTTGCTGTTGGGGTTACAGGTGGCCACCGCGGGAGACAGGGCAGGCACGGAGTTGGGGCGCTGGCTTACTTTTTGTGCCCAAGTGGCTATTAAAGTTATTTCTAAACTCTATCGAAACGGTTCCCTAAACATCCTCTCCGATATGGCTTCTGCCCCTCTCTGGGTCCCTGTGCTAGGCAGAGGTTACCCCGGAGAGTCACTGAGATAATCACCCGAATTACGCCAGCCCATCCCGCGTCCAGGGGTAGCGGCCACAGGGCCCCTCGAGGTCGACCCGCTTCGCCACGTCAGAATCGCTTAATTCTGAAACTGCAGTGTGAGCGAGCACCTACTGTTCCGAGGGAGGGAAGCGTTGGAAACTCTGTGGTCTCCTACGGCAGCATCCTCACGGCAGCACCCCTTTGCTGCAGGGCAGGAAGTAGGTTTTTAGAAGGATATGAAGGTGCTGACTGGCCCAAAGGCGGGATCCACCAGGAGTACAGGGCAAGTCTCACTGGTGATTCAGGTTAGCAAAAGCCTGACTGTGTTGTTGGTGGGGCACATGGCCCCACCTTCCGCAAAGCGTCCCGCTTCAGAGAACAAGGGGTGTGTGTTATGGACTGGACTGTGTCACCCAGATGCCGTACGTTGAAGTTCCAGCCCCAGTGTGACTGCATCCAGAGGCAGGGTCCTGAAGAAGGTGATTCAGGTTAAATTCGTAAGGAAGGGGTCTAAGTCTGATAGGACTGATGTCCCTATAAGAAAGGAGACACCAGCAAGCTGGCTCTCCCCATGCACAGAGGAAAGACCACGTGAGGACACAGTGACGGGGCGGCCACGGAAGAGGGGCCTCTCCAGAAGCCACCCTACCGACGAGTCGATCTTGAGAAAATACATTTCTGCTGACCGAGCCCTCCGGTCTGTGGTACGTCGTCACGGCAGTCAGAACCGGCAAATGCAGTGAAACGGGACAGTGCCGTGACCGTTAACATTAGCGCCCGTGATGCGTCACCGCGTGGTCTTGTCACGGACCTGGACTGATGGAGTCATCACCTGGGCATCACCCAAGTACCACAGGGCTGCGCAGGACTGTCTCTCAACAGTGACACCGTGTGGACGCAAGGTGCAACAGCAGCGGGGAACCTGGGATGCCCCGGTCCGTGGCTGGCTTTCTGGTCCTCTCTTGCACCAGCCATTGTAGCAGATTGATTGCAATCTCCTCTGCAGGAAAGAGAAACATGCAGGTGCCCCGGCGGGATGGAGGTAGGCACCAAATTATTGCCTTTTCTTTCTTCAAGCGTTCAACATCCATGTGGCTCTGAGTGGCACCCTGGGCCTTCCCTGGCTGGGACTGGGGGGGTCTCAAAACTGTGACCTTTTCCAGCTACTCAAGAATTGCCCAGTGTGCAGCTCAATTTATAAGAGTAAATTTTTTCAGGAAAAAACACAACTCATTTTTGGTGCCTGGAAGCTGGGGGGAGATCAGTCCAGCTCCCAGCTTTGTGCACCCCAGGATTGCATTTCCTAGGCAACACGCATCAATGTGACGAGGACATTTCCACCAGCATCTCTGGTGCCTGCAGCTTCACACCGGCCTGGTGTGACAGAAACAGGCTTGTCCCCACTACAAGACGCCACCAGGCTCCCACCAGAATGGCTGCAGTGAAGATGGCTAAAATAATCAAACGTTGGCAAGAGTTTGGAGCAACCGGAATGCTCAGACGTTGACGGTGTGAGGTCTGGCGGTTTGTTGTAAAGTTAAGCATATTCCTAGCCTACGACCCGGACATTTTACTCAGAGGTGTTGACTGGAGAGCAATGAAAACGTGCGTCTGCTTCAAGACTTGCGTATGAACATTCACACCAGCTTAGGATCTGGAAATTGGAATCCTCTTAGGAGAACAGACAACTACTGATCCACCGACACAATGGAAAACTACTCAACAGTGTAAAGGAAGGAACTGTTGATTCATATAACAGCATGAATGAATATCAAAAATATTGTGCTGAATGAAAGAAGTCTTCTACACATACTGAATAATGTATATGAAACTGTAGGACAGGCAAACCAATCTACCACGAGCATGTCAGGATAACCGTTGCCTCTGGAGAGGGTGGGATGGACCAGGGAGGGAGATGATGGGACTTTCCGGAGCAGTCGTTGTGGTCTACGCCTGGACGGCTGTCTAGGGCACACACATGTGTGCGTGCCCCAAAACTCATCATGCGGAAGTGCTAAGATTTGTGCATACCATGGTATGTGAGTCTTACATACTAAATGAACTGAAAATAAATACTGAACACTAATGACAGAAAAACGGAAGTGCTCATAGGAGAAGCGTGATGATGCCTGCAACTAGCTTTGAAATACACAAAGAAATGGATCAGTGGTTGCACAAATGAATAGACAGATGTGTGATAAAACAAGGGTAGCGGAATACCAATTGCAGAAATAAAAAAGTGGACGCATCCCTGCCTACTTTCTCCCACACTATTCTCCGCATAATATAGGGCTGTTCTCCTTTACCCCTAAGCTGGAAATTGACTAATGATAAAAATAAAAATTTGTTCCTGGACAGAATCGTGTCAGACCTTTCTTCTTTTTCTTCCTCTTTTGTTCCTACAGAACAGATGCTCTGCCGTGTTAAAAACAAAACACTATAGAAAGTGAAACAGTGTTACCAAGTTTGCCATCCCAGGAAGCCTTGACTCCTCCTGGCCAGACTATTTCTATAGCAGATTGTCTTTCTTCGTGTAAGCACAGAAAAACATTAAATCACAAAAGCGATGCCTGGCCACCCTCGGGCATGGTGCTCGCGGTGTGAATAACGGTGGCCGTTTGTGAAATGCTCACCGTATGTGCTGGACCGAGTGGTCACGTTTATGTGCATCCTCTTATTTTGATTCTCACAGCCACCATTTGAAATAGCGGCTATTATTATCGCTATTTTGTGGATGATGAAAACCAGGTTCAGGGAGGTGATGTAAGTTGCCCAGTTACAGGGCGAGTCATTAGGGGAGCCGGGACTTGGCACCTGGTCTTTGTAATTGCTAAGGTGGGCATCACAAACTCAAAAGCCCCCAGGACGTGGACAGGTAAAAATAAGTGATGTGGGTGCAGCTGCAGGGACCTGTTAACTCTCATTCGACTCCGTGTCGGGGCCGGAGTGGAGAACCCCTGCTCTGCTGAAAGGGCCGGATATATTTCAGCTCTGGCTGACGTCTGACATGCACGCATGTGGGCTGGAAGCTACAGGCCTTTTTGGTATTTCGAAGTGAGGCCAAATTCAGATTCTGACCTGAAGTATCCAAGTATTTAAATGTTGGCAACCAATTTAATATTTAAGCACTCTAAGTTAGCGAACACTATGTGATTACTGAAACGTAGGGACGAAACAAAACCAAATGTGTATGTAAGCAGAATGCGCCACCTTCGTGCGAAGCTCTGGATATAACCGATACATAAACTGCCAGGCTGTTCCAAAACTATGCAAAGGACTCATATTGTTTTTATGTTTTTGTTTTTTTTTTTTTTTAGCTGTCAACTTCAGAGACACAAGTGCTGCTTCTGGGCTACCCTGGCATCTTAGAAGCCACGCCGATGCTGATACAGGTAGCAAGGGGACCCCAGGAATTCTATTAATACGTTTCCCGGACAACAGACTCTCTGGGACCGGCGGCGCTCATGGCCTTTCGTGGGATGGGGGTCTTGCTCTCCCTAGCAGGAGGGCCAGCAACTGCCCATCCCCCAATGTCTGCAGCTAGGTGGCCGCTGGCTCCACACACAACGCCTGTGGACAGCTGGCACTTAAACCCAGTCTGTGGTACCCGGGCAGTCTGTCTACCAGCGACAGGGATGCTTTCACATCTGCCTGGTGTCAGCAGCCACAGGACCCAGGGACCCTCTGCAGGCAGCCAGCTGCCGCTGGGCTCAGCTCATGTCCCCACAGAAGAATAAAAGAGCAGGGGACCTTTGTCTTTTCTTTCTGCTTCTGGATTTGTCATTTCTCCCATTAAAGTCTCTTCCTTAACACATACCCAGTAAAATTGTGGATCTTGCTTTCACCCACCTTACACAATAGCAGATATAATGTACATGTCTTTAACATAATATCATAATAATCTAATTGTGAATCCAAATGGCAATTGACCAAATTGAGAGCCAGCCCAAGCCCTGGGTTTGGTGTTTCTAAATACACTCTGAAATTAACAAAAATAAAAAAATAAAAAAGGAGTTCTTAGACATGCAAGGAGCTGCTCTTCATCCAGAATACAGAAGGCAGCATGGAACATCAGGGCTGGCACCCCGCCACCGTCAAGAGATGTTTGTGGATGGAGGGAGCGAACCCCTTAGAAGAAGAAAGCTGTCGAAAATAAGCCTTTTTCCTTTCGTCTTCTCTTAACGGTTTTGAAAATAACCAAGCTTTAGCAAAAGGTAAAAATGACAGCCATATCCACTGAGCTAAAATGACAAATTCAGAGTTAATAGAAGGAAAAGTCATGATGATTCTTGGAAAATGTGTTCTCTTTTGAAAAAGTTAAGGTATTAGCCCTGGAAAAAAATTACAGCCTTCTCGAATGGTTATAACTACGGTTTCCATTAGGGACTCTTCCATTTAGGCTCCTCAATCCATATTTTCCTCCCCCTCCCCCCATAGCAGCTTCCTTGAGATATAATTCACATACCATAAAAATCACCCTTTATAAGCATACAATTAAGTGATTTTTAATATTAAGATATTCGCAGAGTTGTGCAACCATCACCACTATGTCATTTTTACCACCTTAAAGAAACCCCATATCCACTGGTGGTCACTTCCATTCCCATCTCCCCCAGACCCTGGTGAGCACTCATCTGCCTTCTCTCTCTATGGATTTTCCTATTCTAGACATTTCGTATATATGGACTCATACAGTGTGTGGCTTTTGCAAGCTCGCCTGTGTCGTAGCATCCCCAGACCTGCGATCGATGTGCTTTTAGGTTCATCTAGTCCAGGGTTCTCCAACCTTGGTTCTACAGACATTTGGGGTTGGTTAATTCTTTGTTCTGTGGGGCTGTCCTATGCATTATAGGGCGCTTAGTCCCATCCCTGTTCTCTACTTTCTAGGTGCCGGTAGCGTCCGATCCTATTTAGTGGAAACCAAAACTGTACCCAGATACTGCCAAATGTCCCCTGGGTGAGGAATCGTCCTTGGTTGGGGACCGCCGATCTAACCAAATCTCTTCCCGAACTGTACCCCATGCCCATCGCCATTTAAATACGTAAAATCTGGAAGGTTAATTTACTTCCTGAAACCATACAGTCAGCTAGTGGCCAAGAGAGGGATGAGAGCCCTGACACTTGATGCCTACTTCGTGTCCTGTTAACAATCTGCCTTTCATGTTTACCTTTGCTGAGAGCAGCCTGCTTTTTACCCGAACAGGATATTTCTTAAAGCAGTGCTTTCGAAGCTTCCACAAGCAACCAAGCCACCAGAAGGGCTTGTTAAAACACAGATCACCGGGCCCCGACCCCGGAGTTTCTGATTTGGTAGGTCTGGGGTGGGGGCCTGAGGATCTGCATGTCTGTCCAGTTCTCAGGTGCTGCTGCTGCTCTGGGGACCCTACAGTAGTGAACTCATCCTACACTTCTCTTGAGGATCAGGAATCTCAAACACATTATCTGCTGTGGCCAGGCAGAAAACCCTACTGGGACACATGATGGTGTGAGGATGTTGTGGCTGGAGCTATGGCAGCCATCATGTGATGGTAAGTCTCGAGTCGAGGTTGTTGCCAGGCAGCCGGCCTGGGCTTGCTAGCCTGGAGCCACTACAAAGCCCCGTGTAGAGCTGGCAGCCTCCGAGGTTGATGTCATGCTTCCTATTCTGAGCCACTTCTAGTCTGTTGTTCTGTTATTTCCACCTGATAGCATCCTTTTAAACGCTCCGTTCCCCTCTTAGCGTGTACAGACAACAGCAGAGCCTACTTCATGCGTTTTTTGTTTACCTTAATATTTTTATCATCTAGAAGTGGAGCTGACAGAGAGAGGGGATTCAAGAGGCACTTGTCAAGGGAATGAGGAATGTATTGCGTGAGACTTGGCAACCTTTAACCGTCTGTGTATTCCGTTTTCACATTTTTATTTTGCCACGTGCCTAAACACTACTTCTACCATTCTGTTTTCCTCCCTCCCTCCCTTCCTTCCTTTCTCTCTCCCTCCCCTCTTTCCTCCTCAAAATACTGTTAACTCTCTGCTAAGCAAAATATTTATGATTCCACTTTTGATATGCTGCTTATATTTTTCTAAATGCATCAAGTTGAAAACACAACTATCCTATTTCAAAAAGACCCATTTACCACCCACAGTCCTCACACTTGCTGTGGTTGTGGTCACGTCTAAACTTTAGGAGGCCACGCTGGACCGCAGCCGGTGTTTAATTGGGTCCAGGTGGTCTGACTTCTCCGTGAATAATCATGAGGTCTCCAAGTCCCTCTCTCACTCAGAGTTGCTCCTTCCAGGGCAGGGGTGAGGGGAGGAGGGCAGCTGCTCCCAAGGGCTCTTTTATCATATGCAAAGTATGCATAAATAAAAGATGCCGAGATCTGTGGCTGGCAGCAAAGATTCTCGGCGCAGCAGCTAATTTGCCAACAGACTTCGGGCGTGGATTGCAGTGCAGGGAGTAACCAAGGGAGCCCAGGCATCATTTGTTCACACAGGCACACCCTGGAGACATCGCAGGTGCAGTTCTGGACCACCCCAATAAAGCAAACATCTCAATAAAGTGAGTCATGCAAATTTTTGGGTTTCCCGGTGCATATAAAAGTGACATTCACACTATACTGTAATCTATAAAGTATGCAATAGCATGAGGTCTAAAAAATGTACATTCCTTAATTAAAAATACTTTATAGGCTGGGCGAGGTGGCTCATGCCTGTGATCCTAGCACTCTGGGAGGCCAAGGTGGGCGGATCGCTCAAGGTCACGAGTTTGAAACCAGCTTGAGCAAGAGTGAGACCCCGTCTCTACTAAAAAAATAGAAAGAAATTAATTGGCCAACTAAAAATATATAGAAAAAATTATCTGGGCATGGTGGTGCATGCCTGTAATCCCAGCTATTTGGGAGGCTGAGGCAGGAGGATCGCTTGAGCCCAGGAGTTTGAGGTTGCTGTGAGCTAGGCTGATGCCACGGCACTCTAGCCCGGGCAACAGAGCGAGACTCTGTCTCAAAAAAATACTTTATAGCTAAAAAATGCTAATGATCATCCGAGCCTTCGGCGAGTCATGGATTTTTTGCTGGTGCAGGCTCTTGCCTCTGTGTGGATGGTGCTGGCCGATCAGGGTGGTGGCTGCTGAAGGCCAGGGCAATGTCTTAAAATAAGACAACAATGGAGTCTGCTGCATTGACTGACTCTTCCTTTCGTGAATGATTTCTCTAGCATGTGATGCTGTTTGATAGCATTTTGCCCACAGTAGAACGTCTTTTAGAGTTGGATTTGCTCCTCTCCAACACTGTGGCTACTTTCCCAACTAAGTCTACTGACCATCCTAAGTCCTTCACTGTCATTTCAACCATTTTCACAGCATCTTCACCAGGGGCAGATTCCATCTCAAGAAACCACTTTTTGGCTCTTCCATAAGAGGCGACTCCTCATCTGTTCAAGTTCTGTCATGGGATTGCAGCAATTCAGTCCCGTCTTCAGGCTCCTTGTCTCATTCTGGTTCTCTTGCTGTTTCCACCACATCCGCAGTGACTTCCTCCACTGAAGTCTTGACCACTCAAAGTCATCGGGAGGGTTGGAATCAACTTCTTCCAGACTCCTGTTAGTGTTGATATTTTGACTTCCCCCCATGAATCATGAATGTTCCTAATGGCATGTAGAATAGTGAATGAATCCTTTCCAAAAGGTTTTCAATTTACACTGTCAGATCCAGCACAGGAATCACCGTCTATGGCAGGTCTAACCTTACAAAATGCATTTCTTAAATATAAGACTTGAAAGTTGAAATGACTCTTTGATCCATGGGTTACAGAAGAGATGTTGAGTTAGCAGACATGAAAACAACATTCATCTCCCTGTACATTTTCATTAGAGCTATTAGGTGCCCAAGTGCATTGTCAGGGAGCAATAATATTTTGAAAGGAATCTTTTTTTTTTTTTCCCTGAGCAGTAGGTCTCAAAAGTGGGCTTAAAATATTCAGTAAACCATGCTGCTGTAAACAGGTATGGTATTATTTAGGTTTTCTTGCTCTGTTTATAGAGCACAGAGTAGATTTAGCATAATTTTTAAGGACCCAAGGATTTTCAGAATGGTAAATGAGCATCAGCTTCAACTTAAAGCCACCAGCTGCCTTAGCCCCTAACGAGAGAGTCAGCCTGTCCTTTGAAGCTTTGAAGGCAAGTCTTGACTTCTCCTCTCTAGCTATGAAAGTCCTGGATGGCATCTTCTTCCAATAGTTCTGTCTACACTGTAAGTTTGTTGTCGAGTGGAGCTCCCTTTATGCATGGTCTCAGCTAGACCTTCTGGATAGACCTTCAGCTAGACCTTCTGGATAGACCTTCAGCTAGACCTTCTGGATAGACCTTCAGCTAGACCTTCTGGATAGACCTTCAGCTAGACCTTCTGGATAACTTGCTGCAGCTTCTACACCAGGACCCGCCGCTGCACCTTGCGCTTCTATGCTATGGGGACGGCTTCTTTCCTTAAACCTCAAGAACCAACGTCAGCGAGCTTCCAACTTTCCTTCTGCAGCTTCCTCCCCTCTCTCAGCTTTCACAGAATTGCAGAGAGTCAGGGGCTTGCTCTGGATTAGGCTTCGGCTTAAGGGAAGGCTGTAGCTGGATTGATTTTCTGCCCAGACCCCTGACACTTTCTCCGTGCCAGCACTAAGGCTGCTTTGCCTTCTTATCACTCGTGTGCTTACTGGAGCAGCACTTGTCACTCCGTGAAGAGCTCTTCCTGTGCGTTCACAGCCTGGGTACCTGTTTGGCACGGGGGGATGGGGGGTGGGGGAGGGAGGCTCAGCTTTTGGCTCTCAGCACGACTTCCTCGCTAAGCCTGAACATTCCCAGCTTTCGACTGAAAGTGAGAGATGAGAGACTCTTTCTTTCGCTTGAACAATTAGCGGCCACATGGGAAGGTTGTGAACTAGCCTCATTTCAACACAAATTTTCGTCACCTCTTTGGCACATGCGTCCTGTTAAAAACATGTCTCGGGGGATACGGGGGCTGGAAGAGACGGAGAGAGAGAGGAAACAAACGGCTGGCCGGTCGCTGGGGCAGTTAGAACGCACACACGCATTGATTAAATCTGCCGTCTCCTGTGGGAACGATTTGTGGCACCCCAAAACAATCACAATAGTAACGTGAAAGATCGCTGATCACCCTAACAGATATAATAATAATAATAATGACAACATTTGAAATATTGCAGGAATTACCAAACTGAGACACAGAGACACTAAGTGAGCACACGCTGTTGCAAACATCCCTCTGAGAGACTTGCTCACCTCACGGTTGCCACAAACCTCCAATTGAGGAAAGATGCAGCATCTGTAAAATGCAATAAATTGAGGCATGCCTATATAGGGTTAGCAAGCCCTGGCCCTAACAAAATGAACTGTTTTAAGAAAAACTACTTTTAAGATACTTCGTGCTCCCAGACATACTTCTATTGCACCTAACATTTATAAAACAGGATGTTTCCTGACAATATGCTATTTCTCGTGTAAGCTTAAACAGCCTCTCTCTAGCTGGCTCTTTTTGTCCAAAGCCTGGCTTTTTCTCACCAAGGATTTCCAGCCTGAGGACTCTTCCCCAGATGAGTGGATGAGTTTTTTTTAACCCCTTCGGTTGCTGACTCTTCACATTGCATCAAACCGATCTTCTTTTGTGATTAATGTTTATGCCAATGATCAATTCCATCACCTTCTTCTTCCTGCATTCTCCATTTCCTCGCAGGTTCTTTTTGTCCCGATAATATCATTTTTGTAGCAAAGTCATCGGCTGTCACTTTGCATTCGTGAACCGAGGCGTAATGCACGCGATTATGTTTATGAATGTCTGTAATGGCTAATGCATCCATCGGGTCTGCAGGACGGAGCTTTAGCTCCTGCCTAATGGACTGCCCCACTCTGCGCCCCAAATGCTCAGCGTTCTTAACAATCTGCATGTGCCGAGGAGGTAAAGAGCATCGGCAATCCTTTTTTAAGGGTTTCCAGATGTTCGGAAGGGAGGCAACCGTATCTCTAAATCACTTGAATTTTGGAGTCATTTTAAGTCACGGTTCAAGAGAAGAGGGAAATACACATGTATTTTAATAAAATCTGGACCACAACAAACTTAGCCTGGTTATATAAGTGCTCAAAGTAATAATCAGGCCGTCCGAAATAAAGCCGCCCTGCTTTCTCAAGGCACATGGGGTGTGTTAGATAAAAGGAGGTCAGGACTTGACACCAAGAGCCAGGGTCCGACGCCACTACTTAATTGTCCATCTGATATTGAGGATGTCACTTACTATCATAAACCTCAATTTCCTTAGCCGTCTCACAGATATTTTAAATGGAAAGGTTATGTAAGAAAATTATTCCAAATCATGTAAAGCGCTGTATAAATGAAATCATTACAACAAGGCAAAGATATCTTGCCATTGTACCTAGGTAGTCCCCTTAGCTGACAAAATTTATTATCGTTGCAAAGGCAATGCTACTTTGTCTACCTAACTTACTGGAATTAGTATCCTTAGCTTGTCATGTTCCCTGTTCTCATGTCCTAAAACCCTGTAGGTTTAGTAGAGCTGAATGTCATATAGGGGTTAGGACACAAGGCAAGGTATCTCGCAGTGTCCGCATCACGCCTGCAGACTTCTTAGGACAGAGCCATGCTGAATCGGGAGTAATTCCAACAGAGGCTTGCCTCCTCCCAGACAGTGGATCAGTCACAGTTCCTTTGGCTGAACACTGGATCCACGGAGGGAACTTACATTCAGGGACCACATCGTGCGGGACCAGACACCTTCAAATGCAGGTGCAGCCAGTTGTTCGCACCCCCTAAAAAGCATCTGGAAAGGAAGATTGTCAAGGGGACGGCAGATTCTGACTTCCCTCTTCTTCTTTGCCACAAGGTAGCTCCTCAATGCATGAATGGTGGGCAAAGCCTCTCTCATGATTTAATTATTATTTCGCTCCATATATTTTTACCCATCCAAGCTTATTTTATGCAAGCAATTGGGATTTCCATGACAAATTCACATGCACAGTGACTCCACTGTTTAGAAGAGAAAGTGCAGTTGCTTTGTAGAAGAACAGAGGGACGCAGCCGCCACAGGCAGTCTCTGGGACCCCAAACTCTTGCTCCTGCATCTCAGGAAATGTTCCCTCCACTGGGCCAAGGCCACGGAAGAATGTGGACCTCTGGGAGAAGTCAGAACACGAAGAACGGAGTCAGTCTTCTCTCCCTAGAGAGGATGCTCCTTGTCTCCGGGGACTGGCAACATCCTGTCCACTTTGCTTTGATGACTCTCTCTATCATACAGCACTGCAGAGAATACACTTCTTTTAATTAGAGTGAATTAAAATCCATGTTGAGACTTTCGCCATGGCCTCTGAGAGAACATGAAACATCTTTCTGTTGGTAATTAGCTCTGCTGAAGGGCAGCCCACGGCGGCAGGTGCTGCTCACCACAGGTGCAAGGCCCAAGTCCAGCAATTAACTCTTAAGGTACAGAACTCTTTCCCTGACACGGATCCTGGGTATTGCCAGGTGACAGCTGTTAAGCAGTAAAATGCCCGGCACAGAGGCGTATTTAGCCTGAGAACAAAAACTGCCCCTGGGAAGATCTCCCATCTTGCACCCTGCAAGGGAAATTGCAAATCCTGCCAGAGAGGCCCTCAGTTGTCTCAGGTGAGCTTCGCAGTGAGCGTCTTCCTTTGACGTGGTGTGTGGTTTGGAAATTCCTCACCAAGTGCAGAACTTGTAGTCCTGAAACATACCCGGTTGGCAAAGTCAAAATCGGCGAGCCAAGATTTAGGAAATGGGAAATCAATTGAGCACAAGTAAAAATGACATTAAATACTTAGAAGTGAAATAGCAAGTATGAACATCTACCTCATTGTTACTTGGGAGCTGGATTCTAAAGTCAGCGCATTCATTCATTTAAAAAAAAGCACCAGTGTGTATTGGGGGGGGGTCTCATGAGTGCCTAATGAGATGTACCCCTAGACAAGATCCATTATTTAGTAACACAAACAAACAGCCCTGCTCAAATGGGGCGCATAGCCTACGCAGGACAGAGAGACAGCAATCGCTATAATAAATAAGAAAGTTGTGTTGTGCTGGAAAGTGGCAGGTGATATGGAAAGAATGCATCAGGATGTGGGGACTGAGAGTATCTAGATGTTCGAAAGCACGTGCAATTTTTAAGAAAGATGAGTAGCACAGGCCTCTTTCAGGTGATATTTGAGCAAAGACCTGAAAAACGGGGACAGTCAAAATCACTGTTGAAAATCCCTCAAACTGCTTTTGCAAATCACTGCACACATGGTGCGGTCAATTGCAAACACGGCCACAGATTCCTGCACGCCTGCGTGTGCGTGTGCGTGCATCTGCAACGAGGGGCTTCGCTGATCCTCCCACCAGGCGGAAAAGTCCATGTCTCCAGTCCTTGACCCCGAGTTGGGTCAGGTGGCCGAGGGAACATCAGCACATGTGACACCGGCAGAGGTTCTCAAAGCACCTGTGCCGTGGGGCATTCTCTCTTGCCGCACCTGGGACTCTGGGACCACTACGCGAATGGCCCAAGCTAGGCTTCTAGATGGTAAAAGATACGTCCCCAAATCACACCACACTGGAGCTGGCATTGAGCCCGATGTCAGATGTGTGAATGAGGACCTTAGCCGCCTGGGGACCGTAGCCCAACAGACTTGGGCTGAGCTGACCCAGGAGTCGCAGAGAAGTAGAATTGCCCATCAGCACACGGAATTGGGGGTGTGCAAAGCATCGTGGTCTCCAGTGGAGGCTGGAAAAGCCCTTAGCAGAGGTAGGATGGATGCACAGTGAGGAGGAGGAGAAATCACTCAATGCATTGCTCCAACCGTGAAAACTGAGAAATGCTATGCTTAACCTGCAATTTTGCAGAATAGGGGTGGGAAGGATGATCTCTCTGGAGCCAGCTTTTTTTTTTTTTTTTCTGATAAGGCGAAGGTGCAAAATGTTCCCAGAACCTCCCTAGTTTGGGAGTCAAGAGTTGGAGGATCCTGTGTTCTATCTGTGGGAGGAGAATACTCGGGAGCGATTCCCCCCAAGTTGATTCAAGCTTAGAGACACAGAGCGACATGGCTGCTGTGCGCTTAATTTCTGATCCACTCAGGTGGGGAGAAAATCCGAGCATGCTCAATCTGCTCCTCTATGGACAACAAACCAACCCACGAAGAATCCTGCAAAATCTCATCGGCTTTTCCACTTTGCCGCGCTCACAACCTGCCTGATGGTGCTTCTGTGGGACATGCACTTGGGCCCGATGAAGACCTGGTGGCTTTTATGTTTCACCGGCTTTAAGAAAGGCGCACCAAGCAGATCAGAGCCACGGCCACAAGTGACAGCGTCCGGCCTGCTGGACACGGGCCCCGCGCCGGGGTTTCGACCGCGCTCTCTGGGCCACGGACCCAGCGCGCACATCTCAAGGGTGTCCGACTCGCGCTTAAGCAGCCACACAGGGAGGAGAAGGAGACCCTCTGCCCTTATTCGAGAACGTTTCTTCTCGTTCTGCGCGCGTTTCCTGACGATTCGTCCGCTCACCGGGCTTCTGCAGAGAACTTGCGCCACCGCGGGTCCCAGCCGTCCCCTTCCTGCCCGTCATCCTCTGACGCGCCCTGACTCGCGCTGGGTCCCTGTGCGCGCGTCTGCTCGCGTGCCCATCAGCCCGCTCGCTCCTGCTGTGTGCGCCGTTTGCAAACGAGGCACCCGCTGTGCGCCCTGGTGCGCTGCGCCTCGAGAATATGACTGACATGAGGACGTGAGATAGACAAGGCCCTTGTTTTCACGGGTCTTACGGGACAGTTCCAGCCAGCGTCAAGTTCTGTCGGGGAAATTAACGGGAACGGTTAAGGAGGGGAGCCTAAGACAGGGGGTTCAGGAAAGGCCTCTTTAAGGATGAGGAGAAGGAGGCCATTTCCAGACCCATAGGAAGAACATTCCATACAGGAAATGGACAGGGATAAGTCCCTCAATCGCTTCCTGTCTCCTCTTTCATCAAGAGTGGGCCACTGAGAGAAACAGAAAAAAGGGTTAGGGTTAGGGGTTAGGGTTAGGGATTAGGGTTAAGGGTTAAGGTTGGGGTTGGGGTTAGGGTTAGGATTAGGGTTGGGACTGGAGTTAGGGGGTTAGGATTATGGTTGGGGTTAGGGTTTGGTGTTCAGGTTTGGAGTTGAGGTTAGGGTTAGGTTTAGGGTTATGTTTAGGGGGTTAGCTTTAGGGTTCGGGTGGGTGGAATGTGGCAAGGGAGAGGAACATGGCTCCAGTTTGGGCTGGAGACCGAAGCTGAAGCCAGAATATTTCGGGCTCTATGGCCCCGGGAGAAGGGTGTTGAAATATTTTCTTGGTGGGATGAGACAGAAGACGGCTTTAGAAGGTTTCAGCAGAGGTGGGATATGATTTGGTGGGGACTATGGCACCTAGAGAGCAGATATGGAATCCAGTTAGGAGGAGGTTGCTGTTACCCAGGTAAATGAGGTGGTGCTGGACTAAGATCAGATGTGGACGGACACAAAAGAAAAAAAAGAACGCTCCAGGCATGTAGCTGTCAGTCAATTCCTGGGGCGGGGACATGCTCTCAGTTCACCGGAGATCCATCCGCTCTCACTGTCTGGAACGAAGGCGCGCGCGTGTCCACGGTCCTGAATCGTTGGGTTCATGCTGTGTTTTTTGTTTCTGTTTTTTCAGTAGCAGCAAAATTGTCTGAGACCATGTTTTTATCGCAAGTAAGAAAACAGCAGCAGGCTGGGAGGACAGCGTGTTCCTCACGCCCGCCCCCTCGGCTCCCCGCCACGTCCCCCACCTGCTCCCGCTACCACCGAGCCTGCGGTTCCGGCAAGACAAGCCCCTGAACTAGGCCAGGCGACGGCGGGTGGTCGCCAGCAAGGATGCAGGCGGAGGGACTCGGGGAGTCTCTCCTTATCCCATGCTCCTCGCGGCCAGAATGCTTTACCCGGTATTAATGACTAATATCAAACCCAGAAACTGGCTGCCTTTCAAGGGGGCCTGTGTGTGTATTTAAATAGAGGGCGGAGCCGCCCACAGCTGCTCTGGGCCGCGGGGTGCCCTTGTGCAGGCTGCCTGCAAACAAAGGGAAAAGCACCTGCTTACAGGATTGGCTGACTTTCGGGGCGTCCGGCTGATCTGGATGTCGTGTTACTCCCGGGAGCGTTTCATGACATTCCCATGACCTGCAGGGCCAGCCCAGGAGGGCTGGAGGGAGAGGGGGACTGGATTCTGGCTGGGGCAGGCCGCGCACATGGATTTAGTTTCTCCGTGGCTAAAGTTCACACGGCCGCAAGCACAATCCGCTTTAAGAAGCTACAGCTTGTGATCTGATGCCTGAGGCTCTTCTGTTTATTTAATGTTCCTGTCTTTCCGGCTCCCTGTCGCCCGGAGACGGTTAATCTAGTCGAGGTGGTGAGCTCTGGACGCACTTTATCTTTCCTAGACAGTCACCTTTGGCTGTTTCATCAGACGCGCTCGATTTAAAAGAAAAGGTCAAATGTTTGGGGAGAAGGTGGCCGGTGGGAGTTTCTGCCTCCGACTCTGGGCTTGAGAACCACAACCCTGGTTGATCCAGGGCCGAGTCTTACACAGGGAGAGATGGAACTAATTTGCTAAACAAACCAAACTGAACCCCGGGTGGAAATTATTTCTCTGAATCTCAAGTCGGAAACCAATTATCGTGAGCTGAGCTGAACCTATTTATTTTCTAAAATGACAGAATATTCTCTGAATTAAACTCGAAGCCAGACCTAAAGGTTAGAATTCCAAGTTCTACCTGCAGGGAGAGAAGACCTGAGAGCCCATTCTCACTCCCTGCCTCACAGGGTAGACTGGAGGATGTACGGATTGTCCAGGCCATGAAGTACCGTATACGCTTGGAAAAGCATTTCTTCTCAGAGAAAGGGAGATTTCTGTCATCTGTCATCACCAAAAGTAAAAGTGAGGTACAGAAAAGAGAACCACATGTTCGATTCAAAAGAACTTTTGAAAACAACAAAACAAAATAAAACAAACTGTTAAAAATAAGTTAACACATGTTCCATTCCTGATTAATTTTTCCACGCAGAAAGGGAATGTTTTTCCCAGTTGTTTTGAAATCATCAACCATAGATAATTTAGCATGTCCAATATTCTAAATGGGCTCCTCAAAGTTGGTTGATCTAAGTTTTCTTCAGAAAATGCTCAAAGTTTTTCTCTATATCTATACTTATATACCATTCATCTATCTACCTGTCTCTCCATCCATCCATCCATCCATCCATCCGTCATTTACCCATCTTCCTCTTTACCACTGAATTTAAGCAACTTTGCTCTGAATTTAGCATATCTGATACCAGCTGGAGGCCCTGGAAATGTTCTTGTCTTGATGAAGTTAGTTCGCTCTGGCATCACCCCGGAAAACCTCTAAATTGAGTTGCCAAAATCATGCGTCCTCAGACCTGCTGGAGGGTGGCTCTGAAGAATCCGAATTCCTTGAATGCATGACCAAGGCCACAGCTGAGAGCAACAGGTCCCTGGTGCACTTGTTCTAACTTCTGAGCACGTGGGACCGCCCACTTTCCTGGAGCACTCACAGTTCCGTGAGGTTACAGCAGAACTGACACTACCCGCCCTTTGCGGGTCAACAAAAGAGCAGAGCTGGCAGGATAAGAGAAGATAATGACCGGGAAGGGAGAATTCCTGAGGGGGACTATGTCAGACCTTCAGTTCCCCAAGAGAGAGGAGAGAAAGTCCCTGAGAGGTGACTTCCCATGAAGCCATTGGAAGGAAGCGCGAAAGATTCATTCGCACATAGTCTCAAAAGGACACCCTCAGAGTCGGGGCAGGTGGCTGTCTCTAATGTGAAGGTTTGGGAGCCCAGACTAATATAAGTACCCAATGCCACCTGGAAATGACGGCAGTGAGACTGAAGAGATGGTTTTCATGCAAGAACGCTCTTTCAAGCTTCCAATCACCAAGAAGGCAGGCAGGTGGCTTCTGCTCAGACCTCAGAATTAGAGCCAAGAGATGAGATGATCCAGGTAGGGGTGGGAGACGTCTGTGCTTGCGGGAGACCATCACCTTGTGAGGAAAGAGGGATGCGCAGAATCTGGACCCACACCCTGGGGTCATTGCCATTGGAGCTGGAGCGAAAGCCCATCTTATCACAGAGGTGGGTGACGGTCCTTCTAGGGGAAGGCCGTGCAGTCCCATGGGAAGTCACAGAAGGAGAAGGCATCTGACTCACACCTGCTCATCTCTGGTCTTCACCAGTCCCTAAACCTTAGCCTTGGCTGGACCTCGAATGGTTCCTGCTGCCCCAACCTGTGTCTAGACTTGGTGGAGAAGTCTGGAATGGACCCAGGGACCCTGCATCCTGGTTGATTTGACATGAGAAATATGGCTTAGGAATATTTCCTAATGAAGGGATTCAGGAAAACGCTGACACTCTTCATGGACTGTAGCCGTTACCTCCAAAGTGAGGACTTTCCCATCTCTAGTTCCACTTGGAAGGGCCTTAAGCTGGGTTTTCATCTTGGTCACAAATGCTCATTATACCTCCTGGTACTTTTTTTCTCTGTTTCTTCTTAGATCGAATACTTTCCCCTTAGGGGAAAAATGGCAGAAGCTTCTGTACCTGACCCTAAAATGAAAATCAAGACTCTGTGGCAGGTTCCTATCAATCAGAAACTTTAAGACCCTGAAAAAAGACTGATAATGAAAAAAATACTCCTTTTGAATAAGTGCAATCTCGAATTTAGCGTTGCATACATACATTTTTGCCATTTTTTTTCTCCCATTAATTTTAACTCTCTCATATCAGAGGACATGGACATGCTGCTAGCTGGGTACTAATTATCTACCACTGTCTCCATTAGTGAGATTTTGTGATGTTACATGTGGTTTAAATCACAGATACATCTTAAATGGGATGTGTGAGGTGGTAACTGCCTACCTTATTTTAGCACCCAGGGAGGTTTGACTCCTAAATCATGGTGCAAAACACTGCCATTCTAATTCTGGGCCTCAAACACAGACAAGACAGCTTTGTGCCAATTGCATGCATTCTGTACGTGATGCAGAGTTTAACTGCCTGCATGTTTAGTTAGAGGTTTTCAAGTGAGTTATGGCATATAACTCGTGCCTTAATGCACCTGCTGTCGATATGTTTTCCTCGTAATATAGAAATTTGTTTTTGTAGTCACAGAACTAAAAGTCTAATACATAATTTCCATCACAGAAACGGAGAAGAATTAGCAAGGCTCACCCTTGTAGGCATGCTAGGAACCTAAGGTGTATGCCTGCAATTTTGGCAGCCGCCACCAGGGGGTGCTCGTTAAGAAACCCCTGGGCCATAGTGAGTATCTTGCTCTTGGGTGCCTCAGAGCAATTAGCAAATAACACATCTAAAATCCAATTTTACAAAAGCGGTCCATTAAACACAAAGGATATGTGTTAATGAAGTCAATTTAACAGGAAATATTGCAGAAAGGAAGTGAAGGCTCTGATACTTTATACTTCACTGGATGTTTATCAATTTTTAATACAAAGCTGGGTCTATTTTGTTATTCATTCATTCAAATAATGATTATTTATTAAGCAATTGCTATGCACCAGCCTCCTGTTAAGTCCAGGAATGCAGAAATAAGACATGTCCCCAGTCATGAATCCCTCCTAACCTGTCACACACGTCCACACTTGAACGACTGAGGACTACAATGTGCTAAGTGCAGTAAAAAAATCACATTAAAAAAAATAAGATTTAATGTCTAAAGGTAAAATTCAGCTATGGTGAAAATAAACTGAAGCTCTTTCAACCAGGTCTATTGTTCAGCCTCCAAAGTCTGACTTTTGTCATTTTGATCTTTAGAGTTTGGGAAATTAACTGTTTGAAATTTCCAATGCTTAATTACCAACTCAGTGTCTGTTAAAGGACCCCTTGGCCCATGGCTGCTGCTTCTTATTTATGCCACCAAAGAATTCTAATTTGCTGGCCCATTTTTTTTTTTCTCTCCAGGTGGAAAACAGAAAATACGGAGAAACAAGTAGAGCTGGATCCCTTTCTTCCTAAACTTATTCCTGTTTTCCTGCCTTTGTGGCCAGGGCATTAGCTCTTACAGGCATTCTCATCCTGCACTTACCTTTTTCTGAACTGGACTAACAGAGCCATTTAACTATGATTCTAAACATTATCTATCGTGTCAGGTCTTGACACTCTGTATTTCTCCCTGGGCCTGGAGGGAGTTCCATCCACTGTCCATGGAATATTTCTACTTTTTTACGTGAAGGTTTAGGGAAAATCCACCATAGAGTAAGTACACATGCATCTTCTTATCCAAAGGAGGGGAATGTTGTTCTGAGTTGTGTATATATTTTTTTCCTACAGAAAAGAAGAGCCCTCCCATTCCCCAATAACTGGAATCCTCTGTATGACAACCAAGAGAGACAGTCCTCTTCATCCTCATCTGCTGGGACTACTTATATAAGACCCTTTATTTCAACAAACATTGATAGAGAGCTCGGTAGGCAGCAGGTGTTGTTCTCGGCACTGGGAATCGGTGATGATCGAAACCAGAACAAGTTCTTGCCCTCGTAGAGGCAGTCAATGGCTTTGGGGATAAGCTCTAAGAAGACGCACCCAGCAGAGAAGGAAGATGGGACATGCAGAGGTGCGGCATTGCTGTTGAGACCGGGGAGATTCGGGCCAAGCCACAAAGGAAGTCGGGGAGTGAGCTGTGTGTGCACCCAGCAGGTGGGAGACCACAGGCAGCCTGAGGTCCGGACACCAGGAATCATCCAGAAGGCCAGTGCGGCTGGAAGGAGAGTTGCGGGAATGAGCTCAGGGCGTTAGGGGCTCAGGAGGAGGGTGGGGAGGGTGCACGGGCCTTAGAGGCAATTGCAAGCAATTTAGCTTTTACTCTGAGGGAGACAGGGAGGCCGTGGGAGGATTCTGAGCGGAGAAGTGATGTGACGTGACCCATATTTTAAAAGGATCGCTTTGACTCCTGGGTGGAGAACAGATTTTTGGGGTGGGAGACAAGATCAAAAGCAACAGCACCAGGGAGAAGCTCATGGAAAATTCATTTTACCTTCTAACCTTGACCCAGTTATCGTGTTCTAAATAATTAAGCCCGGGGAGGATGTGTGTAGATATTCCTGAAATTAAGAATATAGCTAAAGGCATACTCCTACTGATAAGTGAATTGACACGAGGTCGAAGCGACTCTAATAGATTAATTTTCCGACACAATGCGGACTCAAAATCTGTTGTAAGAATCACATGCATTTTACAAATGGAAGAAACTGAAGGATGAAAGGTTTACATATCTCGCTCTGGGTCTTATTGCTTGTAAATATCAGAGCCAGGATTTAAATCCACGCAATTTGACTCGAGAGCCCGCACTCTCGGACAGCATGCCATACCCTTTGCAGGCATGGTCCAGCAGGTGCTACGGGGGCTGCGCCTCCAGGTGGGCATGTATTCCCCAGTTTGCCACAGTCTGTACCTCCCCCTATTGTCCTCATTCATTCAAATTATCTCCTGGCTCCCGTATCCTTCTGGGCTTGTGATCACTGGTCCAAATGGCCTCTAATATACTTTATGTAAATTCTGCACAGGTAGGGGTGGCATGGGGAGGTTTTGTGGTTTCTTTCTAGGTCTAAGATGATAAAGGGATTTTGTCTCTTATGCCCATGATTGACAGTATAGAGAAGGATGTTTGGACCGATGCCTGAGCATGACAGAATGATGTGCTGTATTCGACTGGTGATGTCTGCCATGGGTAGGGTGCTAGGAAGAGTATCCTTTGTGTGATGTTTTCGCTGATGCTGTTCTAGGCTAACGTAGGTCATAGAGCAAAGTTGGTCCACCTCTGACCCATTTTACCCCATTTTTCCAGGTTTGCCCATTTCCCCAGGAGGCATAATCTCTGCTTGTTCTGATTTTGCCTATCAAAGAGAAAAATTATCTAAGAAGTTCATTACGAAAAATGTTTTCTGGGAATTGATATATACAATCTCACCTAGAAATACATTCACTTTAACAAAGGATCTCAGGGAGAGATTAAGGCTTAATCTGATGGCATGAAGTCTCGTTGGAAGGATCGCAAGCATGGTG
This sequence comes from Cheirogaleus medius, assembly GCA_008086735.1. NCBI lineage: Eukaryota > Metazoa > Chordata > Mammalia > Primates > Cheirogaleidae > Cheirogaleus > Cheirogaleus medius. Next base: position 1,327,756 of record VBSM01000883.1, on the reverse strand, counting down.
GAGGAGGTACTTTTGGCTGGGGGAGTAGGGTTTCAGTGTTTCATGTAAATAGTCACTCACGGAGAAGAGGCCCACTAGAGTCTGAGCAAGCATCGGCAAGTTTTGTCTATAAGAGGCGGGATAGTGAGAATTTTCAGCTTTGAAGTCCGTATGATTCTTTTCACAACCACTCAACCCTGTGCTGGTCATGCAAAAGCAGCCATCGATTGACAATATGTTAACAAATGGGTGTGGCTGTGCTCCAATGAAACTGTATTTATAGATATTAAACTTAGAATTTTATGTAAATTTTGTGTGTCAGCTGTCTCATTGTAGCGCAAAAGTACCCATAGACAATACAAAATATATACACGTGCCCAATTTGGTCCCCAGCAGGCATGGTCTGCCAGCCCTGTCCTGGAAGATGAGTGATGGAGGAGACGGAAAAGGCTTGGACGTGGGAACCGTGTATATGGGTCTCTGATGATGTGTCGCCTCTCTGTGCTCCAATCCCCGCATCTGAGAAACAGGGATAAAAGTAAAACCTATTTCAGTGGAACAGAATAGAGAGCCTAGAAGTGAACCCACACTTGTACAGTCACTTGATTTTTGACAAAGGTGCCAAGAATGCACAATGGGGAAAGAATAGTCTCTTGAATAAATGACGTTGAGAAAACTAGATACTCACATGCAGAAAAATGAAAGTGGACTCTTACCTCACCCTATATACAAAAGTCAACTCAAAATGGATTAAATTAGAAACTGTAGAACTACTAGAATAAAACACAGGGGAAATACTACATGACATGGGTCTGGATAATGTTTTTTTTTT
>VBSM01000883.1:1316271-1326845 GCA_008086735.1 Cheirogaleus medius | reverse complement strand
CCTCGGCCTCCCAGAGTGCTAGGATGACAGGCGTGAGCCACTGCGCCCGGCCAACAGATATATTTTTAAAATGCTGAATATCGGTAATCACTGGGAAAATGTTAATTAAAACCGCAACGAGAGGTCACCTCACACCTGTTCGAATGGCTACTATCAAAAAGATGAGGGATAAACATCGGTGAGGACGTGGAAAAAGGGAACCTTCGTACGCTGTAGGTGGGAATGCAGATTAGCACAACCATCGTAGAAAACTGTATGAGGCTAAACTCACAAAATTAAAATAGAATTGCCATATGATACAGACTTCTACTTCTGGGTATTTACCCAGGAGATTTGAAATCAGTATATCTAAGAGATACCTGCACTCCCAAGTTCACTGCCGCACTTTTCACAATAGCTAAGATACGGAATCCACCTAAGTGTCCATCGGCAGATGGCTAGGTAAAGAAAACGTGGTGTATATACACAAGGGAATGTTACTCAGACTTTAAGAAGAAGGAAATTCTGTCATTTGCAACAACATGGTTAGAATTGCAGAATGTTATGTTAAGTGAAATAAGCCAGGCACAGGAAGACAAGCGTTGCATGTTCTCACTTATGTGTGGAGTCAAAACCTATTGCTGTTGTAGAGTCAGAGAGTGCGACGGTGATTACAGAGGCCGGGGGGCAGGGGGAGGGCTGGGAAGTATTGGTCACAGGGTACAAAGCCTCAGGTAGACAGGAAGAATAAGCTTTGGGTTTTTTTGAGCTCTACTGCACAGTATGTTGAATATAGTTAACAATAGTATTAATATATCACATACGTGCACATTTCAAAATTGCTAAGAGAATAAATTTCAAGCCTTCATTATAAAAATGATAAATAATTGGGGTGAAAAATAGGTTAATCAGCTTGATTTAATTATTCCACGTCGCATTCATAAATCATAACATCACATTCTATCTCTTAAATATAAACCATTAGAAATTGTCGACGTACAATGAAATAAAGAAAAAAGAAAATAAATGTATTATGCTATAAATGATTAAAAAATTACCCATTCCATAAAGTTGTTGAGAGGACTGAAGTAGCAAATGCTTGCCTACCATGAGGTCAGCATCCAATAACTATTAAATCATTACTATTTCTATTCTCGTCATTGCTATAACCCTCCTACCTGCCTTTAATCTGCACCAGGGGTCTAATGACCCACTAACTATTCAAACTTGCACATTAGATTTTAGAAACAAATTGGTTGATGTAGAAGAAGAGGAAGCTACAAGACGGGTCTATGTGCGGGAAGCAGAATTCTGTTTTCCTATCAACTAAAACATTCACTTCCAATCAAGCAAGAGAAACATTCCAACCTTAGGAAGTCAGTTCCAGGAGAGGAATACCACTATTTAGTGTCCGAATAGAATGCTATGATTAAAAACATAATAACAATGTCAGATGTCTGTGCAACATTTACGTGATAACAGCTCAACTTCATTGTCCCCTAACTCTCCCCGCCATGAGTCCACCTGGGTGTCCACCGGGTGATGACAAACACGGCCGGTCCCTCTTATCTAGAGCAGCTCGTATCGCCCCACTCTGCATCCACAACTTCCACCCCAGGACTGGAGATTTACTTTCACAATGGCCACCCTTGGACTACACGATGCATCGCAGAAAGTGGAACTGGCGGAAGTCTGATCCGTCCCCCCTGCTGAATGAGACACCGGAGAGAAACCTGCTCCCTAGTAAACAGCGGGGCTCTTGCATTAATGCATCAGAGCTCCGAGTTCACGCACGGAGAGCGTTGCTGTTAACGTGGTCAGCCTGCCTCCCGAGCAAACTTCCCTGCAGGTGAGAAAAGCCTTCAAAGCAGGCTGTGGGGATCAGTGAGGAGGAAAAGCCCCTGCCACCTCTCCGTTCCTTAGCTGGATATTCAAAGTCATTTGCTTCAACTCTTGGCGTGGAGACAATGAGAGCTGATCAGGACAGGAGTACGGGATCTGCAGCCTGGGAAGGAAGGAGGGACTAATTAGGAATCCGCCGCCTGGGCTGTCTCTGTGGCCGTCCGGATGATTGGAGGGCTGGCTAGACTGCTGAAAGAGAACTAACTGCCTGGCGTGGCGGCCCCCCACTGCGCCCCTCCTGCTGGGGAACAAGGCTGCCATGAAGAGCAGGCCCTGACACCAAAGCGGTCCGCCAGGGAGGCTGGAAACAGCTGCAGAAGAGCTTCCTTGCCTTGGCAGTCTTCTCTTCCTCCCAGTTGTTTATCCAGCTTGTTAAGTGCTGCGCTCCCAGCCCCGAGATCACACGCCTTCCCGCCACGGCGGTCTGCTGCCCTCTCAGAAAAGAAATCTCTGCTTTGATCCGCCTTCAGAGGCTATGTCGAACTTTGTCACACCCGATCTCCAACGGGCACGTCCCTGGCAGAGCCGCAAGGGTGGCCCCTGATCCTGCTGGAATATTATGAGATAAAACAAGTTCGCCGGAGTTCAGCCCTAATGAAGTAGGCACCGAATCTTCCTTTGATTATCGGCGGATATTTCCAAGACATTAGGTAGATACTGGCTTATTCAGGACCTGTTAATGAACACTTGAGCCCAAATCAGGCTTCGTCCCAGCGTGCCTTTGGCTTTAGCACAGACCAGCCATCCCACCACGCAGCTTTGTGGGTTCCTAAAAGGTCTCCAGCCTCCAAAGCTCTCCCACTCTTCAGTGGCTGCAGGGGACATGTGCGCTTTTTGTTGTGGAGTGTGCATCGCCCTATTCTGGGGTAACCCCACCCAGATCAGCCTCGGGGATCCCCCTCCCCAGATTCCTCATTGAGTTCATGTGATTAGGTTTTGGACAACCAGTGAGTTTGGGTCCTTGGGCTGTAGCACTTAGGCTCAAGAATATGGAGGTGACCTAACCGGGTCCGCTAGGAACATATTCCATGATTTATACAGGAATGTCGTAGAAAGCAGATATCTTTTTCTACTGGATTTGAGCCAGTTCCGAGGGACCACCCAGCTCCCACAAGATCAAGCTCTGTGAAAAAGAAACGCATCCTCACGAAACAGAAGAGCAAGTGCCTGTAAGTAGGAGGGGAGAGAGGGAGGGAGACAGAGAGAACGTTCTGGCCATGTGTTTTGAGGTTCTAAATAAAACCTTGAGCTAGCCCCAACTCTGGACTTCTCAATCATGTCAGACAATTTTGTTTTTGTTGTTTTTTTTTTTACCGAAGTCGGTGTGAGTGGGACTTTCTGTTATTTCCAATCCCTAAGAATCGCAACGGATATTACTGCTAACATCTGAAGGGCTGCCGCTGAGGCTGTGTTGTTGCCTTAAAATAAACAAGCGTCCTCGGGAGGCACAAGATAACAGGCCTTTATGTGATTTGTGGCTCAGCGTGAACGAGCTCCCCAGTGGGTTTCCTGGACAGAGAGACGCAAGCTCTCGGGCCCCTGGCTGGGAAAAGCAGAGAAAGTGAATACAAATAAACAAGACTGGAGGCTTCCGGAGCGCACCTGCCCTGCTCGGAGCCTGGTTTCCAGGGGCCTGTGCAGGTGGCTGTGACACTTCCGCAAGAATCCCTTGCTTTCCTTCTCCAGGGCCTCCAAATGACAACAGAACGTCACACGCGCCAGGTGGCTCTTTGCGCACACCTGTGGCGCGCACACCTGTGGCGCACACACCTGTGCCGCGCAGAGCGGCGCCAGGACAGCCGTGCAGCTGCGGGCTGCGGCCAGTCGACTGACGGGACACCGGATGCGGCGAGGTTTGCCAATTTCCTTTGCGTCCTCTGCGTGTCTGAGGGTGGGGCCACGAGTCACCCGCAAAGCCAAGGGGGAGACACCTCTTTCCCAGGGCTTCCTGCAAAGTCTCAGGGCTGCGTCTCGCGGGCTCCGATTGGACACTGCGTCCATCCCCGAGCCAATGGCACGTCCAGAAGGATGCAGGGCTGTGACTGGCCACTCGGAGTCACGTGGCCACTCCTGGCACCTGGCGCAGTGGCCACAGGCACCAAGAACGTCTCCTCCGACCTCAGTTCCTGGCACGTCCCTTCCTGCCTTGCCCTTCTGCGGACTGGACGCCTCCACGTGGCTCAGGTGCTTCCTCCCCTGGGAAACCTTAAGTCATTTAGTTGTGTCTTCTCTTGTGTTTCCTATCCGTTACTACATTGCTCGTTCATTCAACAAACATTTGCTGGGCAACTACTATGCGCCTCGTGTTAAATTAAGTTTAGCCTGAACCTGCCTCCTGACATTTTTTTAAGTGTGGCCTAAAGGGTTCTCTGCACACGGTGAACTGTCACCTAACTGGACGTGCAGACAGGCGGTGACCTGCTCTGGTACCCGTCACAGACGGCCAGCTGTTCCCACGCGGCAACCGCCAAGCTGCAAGCGGCTGCTTCTGCCCCTCACTCCTGTGTCCCGTCTGTCGCTTTCCCCCCCTCCGCCCGTGAGTGCCGTCCGACCACCTGGCGGCCCTGGAGGTTCTGGACCGATCCTGGTCCTGGGGGCCACCCCATGCGCAAGCTGCTCTGTGCGCAGTTACGCTCCGTTACATCGAACGTGTCTGAAGTTTTTCTTTTAACACTAGTGTTGTTGTGAGTGATGGAGACACAGCCGTGCACGGGTGAGTCACAACAGCGCTGCCCTGGGGAGCTTATACGATGCAGCGGGGATGTCAGACCATGAATATGACACATACATAAAACGTGTAGTATATGAAGGAATAAACATACATGATATGTATTTTATATATATATACATATGCATGAGAGCAAAAATTCAGCAGTGCTGTGGGTGTGAAGATCTCACCAGAGCCGCTCGAGAAAGGCTCCGTGAGCAGTGAGGGAGGGGCCGGCCGCACAGGTGAGAGCAAGAGCTCAGGTGAGTAGGGAGGGAGGTCACCGTCCTGTTAGAGGAACGGCAAAGACTCCGGTGTGGCTGGAACCGAGCGCGCGAGAGGACGCAGTGTCAAGAGAAGGCGTCACAGACCTGGCGTCGTCACCGAGCAGAGCGGTTTTCATTGTGCTTCAGTTTTGTGCCGGGGACAATCTCCAGATTTGAGTGGCGGGACAACCACCGGTCCCCGCCGGCCAGTGAACACCGGAGCTGACGCGACACAAGCAGGTTCTGCAGGGTGGGGGCGGGGAGGTGTCAACTTGCCTTAATCACGTCTTCATCGGACGACCGACACTCCACGGACTCCAGCAGCTCGGTCACCGAGCCGTCCTCCTCCACGGAGACCACCTTCACCGGGACCGCCACCGTCTTCCCCGTGAGGATGGCGGTATTCAGGATCTCAGCCTCCTGGAAGAGCAAACACAGCCGTCCGTCACACCCCTGCAGAGATGCCCGGCCCCTGGGAACGTGCAGCGCCCTTCCCCTCAGCCACCCTGCAAACAGCACCTGCTTTCCCATCGGGCTCAGGAAAGCCGGGCCCGCAGCACCTGCCGAGTGGCCGTGGGGGCCCCGAGATAATTATCCGTCCTCACCCAGCTTCTGCAGGGACGCTGTGAGGAGGGAGGGAACAGAAAGTGAACAGATGCAATATTATTTTTGCATTTGGCAAGCACGTGTCAAGCACCCTTCCACGAGCTTTACAAATATCGACCCATCCATCCATCCTCACAGCGTCCTGACAACACGGGCGTCATTCTTCTTCCCACTTTATAGATGGCACAGACAGGTTTTGTAACTGTGCCAGCGTCACACAGCCAGGAAGTAATGAGGGCGGGACCCCAACAGACCTAAACGTACGTAGTACTGCAACGATTCCAACGTAAGCAGCCAACGGTTGGCCAGAGGGGCGAGGGCTGGGGAAAGGCGCTTAGGTGAGCACACCGCCTCCTTGCGTCGTGTGCGCGGGAGACACGCAGAGGCTGTCGGACAAGCCTCGCCCCCCGTGCTCTGTCATTGTCACCTCCTTCAATTTCCCAGGCTCTTCCTGGGCCCTGGCCTCTGGACGTGTCTGCAGTGCTATCGTGGGTCCAGTGACACTCCCACACCCCCACTGATATGACGCACGCATGTGCGACACACAGACACACGCACCCAAACATGCATGTTCGCTACCAAACTCCTCCTTCACAGAGCAGCTCGGGAGACGTGTCTACAGGGACGGCCCAGCTGCCCTGGTCATTTGCTTGCAGCGCTGAGAGCATCCTGAGCCGTTCTCCTCGGCAGCCACTAACACAGTGGTTATTTCACTTCCGCTTACAGTGGTCCAAGCACAATACCTCCCTTCCGGACCGTAGGCCCTCCGGGGCTGTGTCTACTCTCTGCCACTTAGCACAGTGCCGGCTACGACCAATGGTAAAAATATCTGTTGAGCGCACGGACGAGGACTCGACAGGGAAGGGACCGGGATCCACATCATCACCTTCTTGCTCTCCGCTCCTCGCACGCTGAGCATGCATCCCTTCCTCGTGGCACACCTGTGCCGCAGGTAGCCTTCCCCAGACCCTGGGCATCATGCCACCCCTCTGCGCCTGTCCCTCCAGCGCACCTAGTCCTCGGTCACTCTGATAGAATTCTTGTGATTTTTGAACAGGTGAGGGCCTGGGAGATCACACAAGCCCATTTCTCAGATAGAGAAAACTGAACCAGCAAGTGCAGCTCACTCTGCCCCGCAGAGATTGTCTCCTCTGTCACAGAAAGACAGAGCCCCCACGTCACCCCGTGTCTCTGTATAAGTACAGGGTCCAAGTCCCAGCCTAGGACGTTATTCTTTGCCTCAATTTCCAGTTTGTCTCATGCCAGCATGTCCCTAAGGGGTGTTTTACCAACACGCCACATTGCATTTCTCCTGGAAGTCCAACTTGTCTGTCCTATCCTCGATAGAAGAACAGCAAAAAGTCCCGGTGGGTGCTGGGAGCTGGGTAGGGGGCACCTAACACAGTTGTCATTTCTCTTTCACTTATTGCAACCCGATCACTTCATCTTCCTTCCTGACCGCAGCCTCAGTAAGACTGCATCTGCCTCACTTTGAGTGACAGCCCTGCAGAGATCCCTGTCACTTTGATTTTCGTGTGAAATCCAAAATGCCTGTTAGTAGCCTGCCAGCAGACGGCACAGGAGTTTATCATCCTAAAATTACATAACTGTTTTCCTTATGTTAACTTTTTATTTCTTATTTAAGATCTTATTTTTCCTTTGTAGGATGACGCTCAGCTATAACTAGCTCATGTGGTTTAGCGGTTGGATACAATAATGTATATCTTTCTTCATTATTTTAATTCCAAAAGACAAGACTCCAGTTTGGAACGTTCCTAGATTTCAAAGACCGCGCCTCAAACTGTCTGAATATGCATCGGCCTTCAAAGGCTCCTTTGTCTACACATTTTTCCCCTTTTTCTCCTCTGTGGGGTTCCTAGCCTGATTTTATTTCATTTTGGGTGAAACATAGCCAAAAAAAAAAATGAAGGGGTGAAATCAGTATATGATGTTACTTGCTGCCTCTGGGGGAAGAAAAAGGCCATATGTACTTTCTTTTACTCTAAAGGGTGAGGATCAAAAGGAACAAGTCACACTGTGAAAAGGAGCGGAAAATGCTCTTTAAGTCGCTGGCCCAGACTGACTCATCACGAAGGGAAGAAAGAGGCGGTGGGGTGGGGGCTGGGGCGGCTCTGTCACCACTGCCACTCGTCTCAGGGAAGACAGCTTTGCACGTCCGTGGTAGAGAATGAGGGGAGTCTCCACGCCAACAACAAAAATCAAAGCCCTCGAGTGTTTGTGCACGTTCGGGTTAGGGGAGAAATGACGCTGGGATGACTGAAGGCAGATGTGAGCCCATATGTCGGGGTGTCCTTGTCTCCCCCGAATAGCAGGTGTCATCGTGCCGCCCACCGAGCTCTCAGCGGGGAGTAGTGACTGAGCCTCCAGGCTGGGTGTTCCCCTGCCTCCTCTGTGTATTTCCAATGCTTTGTCATCCAGACTTTTCTCTCTTGCACAGCTTTGCTTTCTCCAGGAGGGAATGATATTAGGGGGAGGACACACAGAAATCTTCAGACGGACGTGAGGAGGGAGGAGGACCACAGAGATCGTGGTGAGCGCCCCTGCAGCCTCAGCGTTCGCTGAGACAGAACCTGTGGCTGCTCTGATGATCGGGCCCCCGGCAACCCTTGCAAGCTCAGCTGCCTTACTGCCATGGGGTCACCTTATCACAGTCCCTTAGGGCCTAGGAAATAAAGGCCCAGAGTCTATTTAGAAAACATTACCTCCATCTCACTGGCTAATCATGATCCTCGCTGGTCACTGCATACACCCCTTCTGATGAGTACAAAATTCGTGTCCACCTGGAAGCTCAGGATGGGACCTTGTTTGGAAATAGGGTCTTTGCAGACGTCATTCACTGAGGCGAGGCCCCACAGGATGAGGGTGAGCCCTAACCCAAGGACGGTGTCTTTATAAGAAGAGAAAACACAGACACACATACAAGAGTGGAGTGTGAAGGTGGAGCCAGAGATGGGGGTGACCCTTCCACAAGCAGGGAACACAGCAAGGACTGGGACAGCCAGCAGAGGCTAGAGGAAGAAGAAGGGACCCTCCCTCATAGTTCTGCTGACACCTTGATTCCAGACTTGCAGCCCCCAGAACCGAGAAGCAATAACCTTCTTTTGTGTTATAGACACCAAGTCGTGTTGCTTAGTCACAGCAGCCGGGGAGGGGACCAACACCACGACTGAGCCAAGGGGAGAAGGAACCCAGATGTGAGAAGCATCGTCACGGTGCCCTGGCACGTCTACTTCCAGATGCATTTGGAGACGATTAAAATCTTGCTCATTTTAACCATCATTCTTCCAGCTCTGTTACTCACAGATCATCTCCATCCTAACTGATGCACCCTGGAAGGGAGGAGCTCTCATGATTGCTCCTCAATTTTAAGCTGATGACTCATTTAAATTGCCTTATTGTTTGTAATGAAAAAATAACAGATTTTTTTTTTCTTTCTTTTTTTCCTTGCCTCCAGCATCACTGTAGCCTCTTTGGAGGTCACTTGCCATTTTGGTATATGGTTCTGGAATGATCCCATATATGTTAAAATAGACGAATAAGGTTGGAAGAAATAAAAAACAAATGTAGGGTCGGTTGCATTGACGGCTTCCTCTTTAAACAAAAACATCACAGTGATAACCTCTAAGTGCCCCATCAGAGGAGGGCAAACATCCCATAAAACAAACAAAACAGAACAGCAGCAGATTCACCAGCCTTCCCTGTGCTGTGGGGGGGTTGGCTTGGGGACCAACATTGGTGGAGTTGGGGGCTCATCCCATCAAAGCCACTCACAGCCCACTGCCTTGACCTCTAAGCACGTGTTTCCATCATCTAACAAATTTGAGAAAGGGGCATTTTGAAGAAATGGACATAAAAGCTAACTTGCCCACTAAGCTACACATCTGATAAAAGACCGATAATCAGAATCTACAAAGAACTCAGGAAAACTGCAAGAAAAAAAATAAATCAAACAATCCCATTTAAAAAGTGGGCAAGAGACATGAACAGAAGCTTTTCAAAAGAAGATAGACAAATGGCCAATAAACATATGAAAAAAATGCTTAATGTCACTGATTATCAGGGAAATGCAAATTAAAACTGCAATTAGATATCACCACACCCTAGTTAGAATGGCTTTTATTAAAATGTCCAAAAAACAATAGATGTTGGTGTAGATGCAGAGAGAAAGGAATGCTTATACACTGTTGGTGGGACTGCAAATTCGTACAAGCCTTATGGAAAACAGTACGGAGATTCCTCAAAGAACTGAAAGTCGACCTACCATTCAATCTAGTAATCCCACTACTGGGTACCTACCCAGAGGAAAAGAAGTCATTTTATCAAAAAACACCTGCACTCAAATGTTTATAGCAGCACAGTTCACAATTGCAAAGATGTGGAATCAACCCAAGGGCCCATCAATGCACCAGTGGATTAACAAACTGCGTTATATGTATACCGTGGAGCACTACGCAGCCACGAAGGAGGAAAACTTAGTGCCTTTTGCAAGTCTAGTATTTCCTTGATGTGAAAGTACAAAAAGACATATTCTGCTAAGTCTATTCATCTTCTTCAATTCAAATGTTATTGCTATTGGCATTATTTACCCTCTACGCTTGACCTCGCCTCCCAAAGATGTAAAGAAATGGTACCTTAGAAGGTTATTTTTGTCCATGGCTAACTGAATTCTAGGACATCAAATGTGAAAGGGATACAAGAAGTGAAAATTTAGATTTCATGGCAAAATAAATATATTGCTTAAAGACGGATGCCCAGATCAGATTAAAAATGGTTTTGTGTTCCTGTTATAACATATCCTATTCAGAGGTAATATAGGATGGAAATGCCTCGGACCAAGCAGAAGAGACACCCGGCTAGTCGGGCTGGATGTTGGTGGGCATGCCACCGAGATGAATCCCAGTCGACGGCAGGCAAAGGAAGGCTCCGTGACTGTGCCACGTGCTCATCGGTATTTTCCAGGTCCTTGCCATTAGGAAGAGACACGTGACCGCTTCTAGCCACTCACACGTGAGGGTCACTATTGTTTATTACTTCTGGGTTGAAGTCATAAAGTTTTCATGCTCAATTATCTAGTCTTTTTTTTTTTTTTTTTT
>VBSM01000883.1:1277424-1298225 GCA_008086735.1 Cheirogaleus medius | reverse complement strand
ATGTGCACCGTCTGGGGGATGGTCACACTTGAAGCTCAGACTTGTGAGGGGAGGCGGGGCAAGGGCATCATCGGAAACCTTAAAATTTGTACCCCTATAATATGCTGAAATAAATAAATAAAAAAAGACTGTAATCGGAATGTTGCTGATACCTGGATTCGTAACAGGGGGGCCGGTCCCCTTCCACACCCACGCGACTCCAAATGTGTGTATATGGTTTGCATCGGACTACTAGGTATGTTTTATGGGAGCTGAACATAAGAAATGATGAAGTAGATGCGATACTTGAATTTTTTAGGGGCAAGTGCCTGAGAGTAGAAGAAGCAGAAATGGTGTGTCGTGCATGGACTCACGGTACCGAAGAGATGTACCGAGGTTGCTTTTTCTTTTAGACATAACGGGCCAGAGCTGGTAGAAAAAGAGAAGCTGAAACTGATGCAAAGGAATGCAATTATGGCTCAACAAGGTCACAGACGAAAGCGTGTGCAACGAGATCAAGATGATTTATACCCGAGACGTGTATCTTCCGTGGCGACAGGAAAAAGTTCCGTGCCAGATACATTGTTATTCAGTAAGATGCCGCTTCTGTTCACTTACTGGAATGGAAGGACCTTTTTTAAGCTCCAGAATATATTATATACTCATCCAACCAATTTTTCTCCGTTCATTAAACTGGTTATCAAAGGTACGAACACTGTGCAAGGCGTGTGCTATGGATTATTGTGTTATGTTTTTGCCTGCCTAAATGGAAAAGGTGTTTCGGAAGCCTTCTAAGTAGCTCATTTCATTTTCTCTAAAAATGTACATCAGGAAATTGCCAAGGCTAAAAAATCTGGACGTCAACGGATTTTTCTTTGGGAAGTGGACAAATTGCTATCAATTTATATCTCGCTGACTCTTTGAATTTGGGGTTAGTCATGGAGTTTTTCCGCATCCCGGGCCCCAGAGCATGGCGGGCAGGCGGTCCTCGTGCCTGCAGCTGTGAGCGTCAAGATCTATTTTTAAAATGATGACATTTAGAAGGGACGTCTAGACCCAACGTCCAACGTCTCCCCCCTCTGGCTTTTGGAATTCTCAACACATAATGCTCTCTCCGCCTTAGGAAATATTACTGAAGCAGGCCATGCTCCGGATGTGGCAATCCGATGGCATTTTCCGGTACTGGGGAGACGCAGAAGCCAAATCCTCAGTAGGCACTGTAGCTGGAATAGTGGCCTGTGGCTTTTTGTTCTGTTTGCACAGAGACAGGAAACAGAGTTGTACTGTACATACCCCTAATGAGATTCACACAGATGTGGAACGACGGACAGACGCAACCTCATCTAGAACAGCTGGAATGGTCACCGGTTCTCGGGGAGGGTCCCCAACCCGAAATGCACGCTGTCCTCCTTTCCTCCTGCAGTGGTGCTGGGCGGGGTGGCCCCTTCCCCACCTGCAGCCAAGGTGAGAGTCTGGCTGCCATGGAAACAGAAAACCACATGCCCTGTGTCCCTTCATTCTGCCCGGTGGGAAAAGCGTCACTGCCGTCGGAGGCTGCCAGCCTCAGTGAGCAGTTTCGTTAATGATAAAACTCGGAGAAATAGGAAAACTCAGGTGCCTGGAAACAAACAAAGCTCCAAACTAGCAATTACACCTTCGTGGATAAATAAGGTTGCGTTGCACTGAGTAAATCCTCACATGTCTTTAACATAAGGTTTAAGTCAAATCTATAATTATTCTTGATGGCGATATCGTTACCCAAGTCTTTCCGCAAAGAACAGCAAAGTGCTTTCACGTAGCATCAATAGGTCTAATGGTCCTGGATAATTTTGACTTGGAACCTGGAGATTAAGAATGATGGTTGAGGAATCTGTGTTTGTTGAAACGTTTGCCGGAGGAAATAAGGTTTGTTCGCTTCACGCTGGAACTGTGTCATAGGTAGTTGGTTTCCCCATCAACCTGGTGATAATGAACTCCATATGACCTGCTGATCCTACGCTAATTAACTCAACTCTCATGAAAGGACTCTGCAGAAACTCCTAAAATTACAAAATAGGAAAGGCATCCTTCCTTGCAAGTAAAATAGCCGACAAGTGAAGTAAAGAGAGCTCTAATGGATTAACTTTCACGTCCACTGCAGGATCTCACGGTGTTACAGCACAGCCATCCCCGAAAGTGCTGGAACCGAATAAATTGCTATTTACTGCCACACGACGGACGTAGAAACAAAAGGCTGATTTTTTTATTAGAACGCCCGTTCTAACATTTCTTTGCAGACGATATCAGCTATTACCGAAGCTGTCTCATCCTCTGAGATGTCGTGATGTTGTAATACAGCTCACCGAGCAATAATGAAGTCACCTTGCGAGCTGCCAGGCGCCTGACCGGGAGTAGGGGCTTTGTGACATTTGAGAATATCGAATGGGCACTAAATTGTAAACGAAAGACAAAATCACGTTTATAATTAGCACTTCCTAGGGATACAGCAACACGCTTTCCACATGTTCATTGACTGCATAATCAAGCACCCCTTCGCATCCGTGCCCCTTGCAGCTGCTCAAAGAACCTCTGCGAAGCTCTTCTTACTCTGTGCGACTGCCGTGCCTGCTTGCTGGTCTACTCGCCAGCTGTCTTCCCCAGGAAGGCTTCGCAGGCGAGGAGGGACCAGAGAATGCGTCGTGGAGAGAGTGCAGGTGGCCGGCACGAGGGTGACAGTTGTGTTGTCCCTGAGAGGTTGCTGCGTGACGTGGTCGTGGCTGTGATTACGGCCACTCAGCCTCCTGTTAACTGCCTTTGCTGGATTTCTGCCACTTACCCCTCCAGACGGACAGCCTCTCACTCGGCTGATTGGACCGGGTGGTGGCTTGTGTGGACACCAGCGATGAGTCCCTCTGCCCGAGTGGCTGCGGGTTGGGTTCATTCCATGGGAAGAGCCAGGAAGGATGTGATGGAGGGAACAACACGTAATTGGTGTATTTAGTACCCTGTGTGCCTTTTTGCAGGGTCTCCCCTGATTCGGGGTGCCCAGCACCCTGGCTGCCTCCTCGCAGGGTTCCCGGTGGGCTCGTTCCTGCCAGTGCCACCAGCCTTCTCACACGGCCCTGTTGGTCCCCCAATTCTGGCAACTGCTCTCTCCCTTCTCCCTGTAAGGGCCCGGGGCCTGCTGTTACTGCCCTCGCCACCCTTTGCGAACATCCTTGCCAAACTCTTTGCTCAACTCTCTTCAAACCATCCTAACGTGAGTGCACCACCTGTTTTCTGCTGGGACCCTGACTGTCCACTTTCCGAACGTGGTTTTCAGGTGTTCACAGCGACCCCTTGGTGTCTTTTCAATTACATTCCTCTTCCGTCTCTGTCCGCCAAGGGGAACATCTGTGATCACAGCTGAGAACCCCGACGGACACAGAGATCGGTAAACTCCACACGAGTAGGGGCCCTTCCTTCCTTGTCCACCTGCACCTATTGTGAAAACTGCAACCTGGTAGGAACTCGGTAGGCATCTGTGGAATGAACAAAATAAGCGAACGAACGAACGGAGCGTGGCTGAAGAACGAGACCGATTTCGCAACATATGCATCGCAATGATACACAGGAGCACCCTGGGCCCTCCAAAGTTGTCATCTATTTCTAATAAACGGAAAGTCATCTACTTATTTCATTGCTCAAAACATTCTGGGAAATCCTCCTTTCAGAATTACCTTCAGAGCACAAGAGTTCTTTATTTGCATAAATTGCATGGAGACCAGGCCAGGCGTCTCTAGAAGTCACTCTCCAGGGAAGGCAGGCAGGGCTGTGTCCTTAGCGGAACACACCCGGTGCTGGAGCATCCGGGCCGGGCGGCAGCAGCGACCACGCAGTGAGCGCTAGAAGCTGGTCTGACGGTGGCGGCCGGCCTCCTCGCCTAGGTGGCCCTTGAGCTGCTGCCTCGCGGAGAAGAACCCTCCGTGTGCAGACCTGGGGGGACTTCCCAGGCAAGGCAGGAACCCAGGGTTACTGCAAAGGCCCTGAGGTCTGAATACGTTAGGGGAAAAAAAAACAAACCAAAAATAAAACCACAGCTGAGCATAGCCGAAGGGCAGACAACGAGGTGAGAAAGGGAGGCGGTACCCAGGGGGCATTTGCCCTGCAGCGGCGGCGGTGTGTTTTTTAAATTTTACTGGAAGCTTTTAAGCACGGAAGTGACTTGCCCTGCGTGATGTATTTAAGGAGAAGGGACGATGCGAGAGCCAGGAGTGGCAGCGGGGAAGCCAGGTGAGAGGCTGCTGCAATGGGCCAGGTGTGACGTGCTGGTGTTTGGGCGAGGGAGGTCACTGAGCAAGTGGGGTGGGGGGGGGAGTGGACAGATTTGGGGACTATTTTAAGGGGACAGCTAATGTGACTCGCAACGGTTTGGGTGTGAGGGATCAGAGTCAGAGAAGAGTCCGTATTGACTCCTTGTCCACTGACGTGGGCAACAGGGCTGACACTGGGCGATTTGCTGAGACGGGGAGACGGGGAGGGGCCAGCCTGGGCAAGGCGAGAGCCACGTGTCTCCACCGGGCCACGCCGAGCGTGAGGTGCGTAGACGGTTAGACATCCTCAGGGAACCCGTGAGCCGCTGGACACGTGAGTCTGGAAGTCATGGGGACATTAGGGCTGGAGATTATACTTGGGGGCTAACGCTTAGACATGAAAGAAATAGGGTTACTGCAGAGGCTTGGGACCCTGTGGATTTGGGGGTTGAGCGGGGGACCGAGGAGGAGCGGCCCTTGCGGTGGGAGAGGAAAGAGCCGGGAGAGTGGGGATCCAGGGACCAAGAGGACGAGAGGATGTGAAGCATCTGAAGGGTGAGGGGGGACCCGCTGGATCAGTACCACTGAGGCACAGTACCATGACAGCCGGGGAGCACCGGGACAGCACCGGTGGCCGTGAGAAGGCTCCTTTAGCCAAGTGGTCGGGACCACAGCGAGCCCAGACTGCGCCGAGGAGAAACAGAGCTGAGCAGGGGACTAGGGACAGCCGTTTTAAAATGCTTACAAGAAAATAGCCGTAGCTGGAGGAAGGGGGGCATCTGTGGGACATTTTTGTTGTTGTTTTGTTTTACTTCTAGAGACAGAGTCTTGTTCTGTGGCCCAGGCTGGAGCGCAGTGGCGTGATCATAGCTCACGGTAGCCTCGGACTCCCAGGCTTAAGTGATCCTCCTGCCTCAGCCTCCTTAAGTAGCTAGGACTACAAGGTGCACACCACCATGCCTGGCTAATTTTTGAAAATTTTTTTAGAGATGGGGGGGTCTCACTATGTTGCCCAGGCTGGCCTCAAACTCCCGGCTTCAAGAGATCCTCCTACCTCGGCCTCCCAAAGTGCTGGGATTACAGATGTGGGCCACCGAGCCTGGAACTGTTTTGTTTTCTAAAGGGATATGTATTAGTCTGTTTGGGTTATTACAACAAATAGGTGGGTGGCTTGAACAATAGAAATTTATTTTCTCACAATTCTGGAGGCTGGAAGCCCACGATCAAGGTGTCAGCAGGGTTGGTTTCCTCTGAGGCCTCTCTCCTGGGCTTGCAGACACTGTGCTCACCCTGTCTTCACACGGCCTCCCTCTGAGAGTCTGTGTCCAGATCTCCTCTCCTTATAAGGACACCGGTCGTATTGGATGAGGGTCCACCGATATGACCTCATTTAACCTTAATTATAGTATGACAGTATGTCCCCAAACAGTCACATTGTGAGGTGCTGAGGGTTTTGGACGGCAACATGTGAATTTGGAGACGAGACACATTTCAGCCCATGACAGGATTCTAGAACATATTTCCTCAATGACAGACAGGGAGAAATCGATGATATAAGAGAGGGAGAAATTTCGGGGGGACGTGTCCTGGGGCAGGTGAGCAGGTGAGGGGCTCAGAGCACCTGCGGAGGGGCTGGTCTTTTCCCCGGAGGTCTCTGGCTGAAACTTTGTGCCCAGAGCCTGCCCTCGTCCGCCCCTGCCTGCCACGGCGGCTCGTGCGCCGTTTGTGAAAACAATGCGCCAACACAGCAGAACACCAGCTAATTTCTCATGGTGATATCCTTGATCAAGGCAAAAGACCTTAATTGAATAAGCAATTAGCTTTGAAAATATTAGTGCACACGAAGGCATAACGAATGAAGTTGCTAATTATTGTTCCCCGCCAGAAATATCAGCCGTTTTGGTCTCAAGTAGTTATGTTATAACCCGCACAGGTAAATCAGCAGCTTCCTAGGCACCTACTGGATTTTAGGCAGTTTAACAGTGTAGGCAGGTCTCCCAAACGCAAGTGTCCATGGAACAGGAAAGGGAGCGTGAACGCGCAGAGAGAGGGAGACAAGAACGGCAGGAGCGGGGAGAGAGCATGGAGCAGACGTCACCAGGGGAGAACGTGAGCTCAGCGTCGTCTGGCCAGTCTTGGAGGAGATGCCTCACATCTGTATTTTTATATGCAATCTGTTACGTTTTGCGGATTGACGATCAATGCAAACTTTTTATAATGGTAGAGACATGTGACTCTCCCGTTGTCGTGACCCCAGAGTGTCTAGTTCTCTGTGCCATTGTTCAGGGGCTCTGGGTCCACGAGGAGGAAGGTGGTGTCATTCGCAAAGGCCACGCAGCAGGTGTCAGAACCCAGCTCGGGGTGGGACAGAGGTAACCACCACCGACACTCAGCTTCCTGTATCTGCCCCTCCGGAACCTTCCGACCCTTCCCTGCCCTGCTCGGTGGCCCGGAGGCCGACCAGCTGGGACTGTCTGTGGCTCCCCTGGCCTTCGGCTCCTCCTTGGTTTGGGCCGAGGGGGATTCCAGTGACAGCAGAGAGAAGGGGGAGAGTGACGCTGAGGACGCGTTCTCTGCTTCCCCGCCTGCTCCCTCTCTGCAGGGGGCTCGGGCTGGGAGTGTCCCTTGTCTGAAGGCTGTGGCTCCCGTCCAGCCGTGCTGTCCACACAGCAGGCCTCTTGGGTCAGGGCTGACCTCCGCTTCTTCAGACCGAAGGGCAGAACAACCTCCTTGTTCCGGATCCTGACGTACTACCTTGTGGTTCCCTGTGTCCCTTTCCCATCCTCTGTTCAGACGACGCGGTGCGGGTGTGCTTTTTATTCTCTCCTGGGACCCAGAACCGCTGACAGTGAGGTTGATGATGTGCCAAGTGCTTAACTCACTTCCCCAAATACTACAACATCCCTGTTTTGTGGACGGTAGGACTGAGGCGCGGAGGATTCCGGGAGTTGGCCCAAGGCTGCCCAAATGGGGAGCGGGGGAGCTGGGATTTGAACCCAGCAGGCAGGCTCCGTGCCCCCGCCCCCGCCCAGAAGAAAGGCAAGGGAGCAAGCGCTGAGCGGGAAACTTCAGAGATCAAGAGGACTTTAAGAAACAACAGTGATACAGCACCTCTTGTGTTTTCCTGGATAGAGCTGGAAGCCATTCTACTAAGTGAAGTATCCCAAGAATGGAAAAACAAGCACCACATGGACTCACCAGCAAATTGGTATTAATGGATCAACACCTAAGTGGACATACAGGAATAACATTTATCGGGTGTCGGGCAGGTGGGAGAGGGGGGAGGAGGGGATGGGTATGTACAAACATAATGAGTGAGATGTGCCACGTCTGGGGGATGGTCATGCTTGAAGCTCTGCCTCGAGGGGGGAGGGGGCCATGGGCAATATACGTAACCTTAACATCTGTACCCCCATAATATGCCGACATAAAAAAATAAAAAATAATAAAAAAAAGAAGAAACCAACACTGCGTCCCGAGGGCTGGGACAGGAAGTGTAAATCGTCAGTACTGGGTCAGCCAGTGACAGCAGATCAATTACAAATAGATTAAGCCAGAGAGAAAAAGGAGCCTGTCGGTTCCTGGAACTGAGAGTCGAGAGAAGACGTAGCTTCGGGGATCCTGGACTCGTGGCCCGATGGGCGGCAGGGCGCACACCTCTACCTCCTCCGCATGGCTGTCACCTCCAGGCAGCCCTCCAGGCAGCCCCGATGTTCCAGCCTGGCCTCTTGTTGGTGACAAGGCTGGAGCCACAGGGCTTCAGCCACCGCCATGCGATGATGGATGGGGATGTGACCAAGGCCCCCCAAAAGGGAAGGCAGCAACGTGAACTCGGGGAAGGGGCTCCCTCCGATGAGCGAGTGACATCGAGAGCCAGGACAGAACTCGGAAGCCAGGGGCTGAGCAGGGAGGCTCTCCTAGGAATCTGACAAGCCCGGTTTTCCGGAGTTGCAATTCGTTAAGTCTCGACCTTGTCCTCGGTGCCGGCATCCTGTGTACGGATAAGCTTGTCCCAGGTCTCCCTTTGTTCTTTCCTCATTTTTCTTCCGGCGACAATTTATCATCTGTGTCTCTGCCAGCGAGGTAAGTGCCATCAAGAGCGGGTTCCTCTAACCAAAGCTCAATAGCTGCAAGGAGAGCACAAACCCAGCCCCCGGGGAGTCTGGCCCGGTTACCGTGGAAACCCCAGGGAACACCGGGTACCACTTGAGTCCAAATTCTCAGACTCCTCGAAGCTGACTTCTGGAAAATTAAGGTATTGAAACAATGTATCTGGGAGATGACCACATCATTACAGAGGATGGCATTCGTGTGTAAGGTGATCTCGTCACATGCTTCCCTTAAAAACGATGTCTGGCGAGGCACCGGGCACAAATGCCATCAGAGCCACGTCTAGACAAATCTCCATCGAGTGACGGAAGGAAATGAAATTGCATATCTTGAGGGTTTCACTTTGACCTTCGGGAGCGTGTTACGTCCCTCAAGTCAGAATCTCACGTCGTTTGTGTGCCTGGGAGGGTGTGTGTCGCGTGAACGGGTGTTACGCAGCCCTCGGTTGGAGCGAAGTTGGAAAAGCGTATACTTTATTCTTTCCCCGTGCGACGGGGTTCTCAAGTGTTCCATTAACAAAAGGCTGAGGTGCTCTCAAATTAGTACTCATCCTCAAATTTGGTCACATGTCAAAATATTATCATTGCTTTGGAATTCATCACAGATAATTGCAGTCTGACAAGATCCAACCGGGACTGTTCAGAAGCGGGTGTTGTTGAGCATCTTGCCATGGCATCTGCGGTCTCTGCCTCCCGGTAGGCAGCGGTATCCTTGCCGTCTCAAAGCCTTTATTGTTAGGAACGGAGTAAAAGAATAACGTTTGTGTTTTATAATGCCAGAGACGTACACAGAAAGACTTTTTTGGAGTGCATTTTCCCCAAAGCAGTAGTTTTTTATGTAACGTTTGTGAACCTCACTTGAAGAAAAAAGACCAGAACATGCTTTACAGGGATTAAATGATGTTGTCAGTTAAAAAAAAACAACCAAAAAACAAAAAAACAAGACATCCAGACGACCTGCTCTTGGAAGACTGGGGCGCTCTCTTCAATGGGCTTTCGAGAAAATTGTTATGCTCAGCTTAGTAACACCAGAACTGATGGTGGGAACAGAACCCTGCCCCGTGATGCTCTGCCTAGAAACCTTAGACCTCTCCCAGAGAAAGAGAGCATCTCAGGACCCCAGGAGAAATTTTCTTCTGCAAAGTCGGGGTGGTCGGATGTCAGGGACTAAGACATCTCAGGAGTGATGCTGCAAGGAAGAAAACACGCAGGCCTCACAGCACTTTGCCACACCAAGTATGGTCTTGGGACCGCAGTGATCACATCCGCTGGGAGCCTGCCAGGGGTGCAGGGTCCCAAGCCCACCCGCCCTGCCCAGTGTGAGCCCGCATTTTAACCAAATCCCTGGGGAGTTTTTACTGATCTGAGAATTACTCCTCTAGCAAGCTGGGGAACCAGGCACTCAGGAAGTTCTGACTGTAATATTGGAGGATCCCCTACAAGCTTTGTTGGGTGATTTCACTGGAATTGGGATTAGTTATCAAGTTCCAAATCTGAAAGTCCACACGTTTTAACAATTTGCTCCCATGGCGTTCGTCACAAATTGGGTATTTCTTTATTCGTGAGACACAACTCTGCAATCGAGGGTATTTGCACCTGACTTCTAATTCAGGAGTCAGCACATTTATTATTTTGCTTCTCATGGACATGTGAAAAGTACCCCCAATTTAGACATGCTCTGTTCTTGCCGTAGTAAAGATGACATACTCCCTCTCGTGTGAGTCCCACAGTCGTGGGGTTACAAAACTGAACTTTAAATAGCCGAGTGTCCCCTAAGACAAACAGAGAGCTGAGGGTGAGGCCAGAAGTCGTACGGGCACAAGAATTTGAGGGCCTTAGGTGGGGGCGCTTTGTGTCTCGGAACTGCTGGCTCTTCAGGCTGATGGAACTCAGGACAGTGTCTGCTCCAATAAATGTCATCCCTGTAGTGGAATGCTTGGGTCTAGAGTTTCTCAGAAGACGGGACTAGGAGCAGTTTTAGTTAGTGCACAGCGAGAGACGGGTCTTCCCTCTTCAACCTCTTCAAGCCCATCTCATTCCTTCCCAGCGATGATGTTGGTCTGGGACTGGTACGACTTCTCTATCCCTCAAACGCTGCCCATCGCATCCTTTATTTTTGTTCTTTTAACAAAGAGCAGTAAGCCTTTTCCTGGCAAGAAGATGCTCTGGAATTGCTCGCTTTATAATATATCTATTTTCACAGTTACCTGTTTGCAAGTGGTAACAGTAATAAAAACCAATATAAAGCAACCTTAGAAAAAAATATATATATATTAAATTAAAAGTTGAGTCTATTTTCAGAAGAGCATTAAGTTTATAGCAGAAATAGGAACACGGAAACACCAAAAATCACCAGGGTTTTGCTTGAACAACCGAAATTTGGGCAACGCTGCCGTGATTAAACAATAATCTATCTATTCACTACCTAGCGCAGGCTTATTTCCGTGCAACTTGCCAACTTTGAAAAGAAACTAAAAACACGAACCGAGCGCTCAGAAAACTTAACTCCCCTTGGAGTTGAGATTCACAAAATAAAATCATTCTAGACCAGCGGTCCCCAGACTTTTTGGCACTAGGGACCAGTTTCATGGAAGACCATTTTCCCACTGATGGGGTTGGGGGGATGGGAAGCGATGGGGAATGGCTGTAAATGCAGATGAAGCGTCTTCGCTTGCTCCCCTGCCGCTCACCTCCTGCCGTGCGACCCAGTTCCTAACACACCACAGACCGGTGCCAGTCTGCAGCCTGGGGGTTGGGGACTGCAGCCCTAGACTGATGCCAGGCAGCACAGGTGCCGCGGTCTAGGGGATAGTGGGACAAGGAGACCCAGGTCAGCATGACTGGCATTGCACGTTCACCCAACAGCCATTTCCTGACACCTGCCGGGTCCCGGGTCCCACGTGAGTTGCTAAAGCCAGTGTTGAAAGCAGGGACCTCACCTGCCCTGGAAGAGCTGCCATCTAGAAGGCTGTGGGCAGGTGGCAGAAGAAAAGACGGGTCTCAACATTCTGGGACACCTTCTAGAATCAGCCCATCAAGCAAGCCAAGCGGGCTGCAAGAGCGAGTTTGAGATCGAGCATGGTGTGGGCGGATAGGAGCCGGGTGGACCAAGCTGCAGCCGGGCTCCTTGCGTTCCAGGTGCTGCGTTCCTTCCGCACACAGGGATGCGCTTGCTCCCTTCAGAACACAGATGCGGGTCTTCCCACATCAGCACACGACAGCCGGATTCTTCCCCGGCCTGTATGTTAGTCTCCCTGCTCCCTCGCCCCTAAAGGAAAGGTTGAAGGATTTGCCCACTCAGGAGCGCAATATTAACATAACTCTAACTCCGTGACCACTCTTCTACGTGAGATTTCTCTTTGTGTTATTAGCCAGAGATAAAATGCTGGCTTCCCCAAGGCACCATTCTGGGGAATAGCAGCTTTTATAGGAAACTCCGTTATTGGAAACTCGAGTTATCGGCAACTCTGAAAATGATGCTGTCAAACCATGGAGAGAATGTAGATTTGGTTTTTTTTTCCCCTGCAGATAGCTTTCAAGGACACTTACGATAAATCTATGAAAAGAGAGCTACTTATAAACCCGGGATTTATGGAACTTGCCAGTTATTTGTGTCCCTTCCTTTGTCAATAGCATTAAGATTTGCTGTTTGTGCGGAATTATCCCCTGACCTAAATCCTAGCGAGCTATCGAAATCTGTTTCTCAGATAAAGTTGTGCAGGCGTGTGATACCTTTATCAGCTCCAGGCATACAGCCACTCTGTGGAGGTGGCTTTTTGTGTCTTCTCTCGGCACCAGACAAAGAGGGAAATACAAATGCATCACGGCCCACTTACGCCGGTAGTTTTAAACAATTGCTGAGTGCTTATTGTTTAAAAAGTACAATAACAGCTTCCCAGCCTCTTAGCTTCCTGCAAACTTTTTTTTTAAGTAGGATGACATGCGATTTGTTTACCTCGTGCACAGCCCTGAGAATTAACAGCGAGTCCAAACTGATTTATTGTTCTTGCATTATGCAAAGTGCTCTGGGTAGATCATGCTTCATTATGCAAAATCAAAACCATTGCTACGCACTTGAGTGAGTCTCAATGTGTCAGTGCCAGGTGCCCTCCAAGACTGGCTGTGGTGTCTGATGGTGCCTCACCGCCCGAGACTTCCGAGCAAGAGCACAGTTCACAGTCTTGCAGGAGGAGATGCGAAGTTGGACCCAACTGGGGATGCCAAAGCCATGCACATGGACCAGCATGGAGGGGGCTTAATACTAAATAGGTGAACTTCAGGGTCTTAGAACATGGATGTGAGAAAACAGTGGGAGTGAGTAGAACATAAACTTTGGAAAAAAAAGTTGAGCTTTCTTCTTTTATTTTTTTCTGGCTAAAGATATTTGTTCTTGGGTACTTGTGAATCTCTTGAGAAAGAGAGATTTATTATCCTCCATTGTGAGATCCAACCTTAGAGGTATTTGTGTCGGATCCGGGCTTCATCATTATTTTGAGACGTCTGATCTGAAAAAGCTCTATTCGATTAGAGATCTACTCATACCGCCACATAGAATTTCAGTGTTAACGCTTGTCAAGGAAAGAAAAGGGTACAGTTACAACCGTTGTGCGTTTCGGAATGCTTGTAGAAAACGTTCATCTCCTAACTCATCAATGCTATGAAGAATTTGAAAGGATCATTACAAAAGATTTCGTGCAGCCATTTCGAGAATAAAACCAGATATTTGAAAGTTATGCTCAGTCATGCAGGCTAAAGTTGCTCATTTTAAAACATTGTATTTGTGTGTTACAAGCAAACTTAGTGTCTGCTGTCTTTCTTAATTGCTTATATTGTGTTTTTCTTATCATGATCATATCATATTAAGAAATGAACAACTTTTCCAAAAAGCCCCCACAAACGCTCTGGAAACCCATCTGCTCTAGTGACACTCAAGGTGTGAAATAGGTGAGGTTTGGGAAGTGCTGACCCAGGGAATGAGCCCAGAGCCCATCTCACATCATCTTTGAAAACCCCGACCTCCCCGTGGAGAAAAGCACCCTGCAGGAGCACGGGTAGCCTGGTTGTCCATCTCTCTTTTGCAAAGAGAGACTCCAGCCCAGGTGAGAGATCGGGGCACCCGGCCAGGGGCAGCAGAAAGGGGCCAGACCCGGGGCGGGTCCTGCCACAGATGGATCTGGTCTTAGGGCAGCTGGGGTCAGGTCCTAACTGCTCATCCCTTGACAGATGGGATAAAGACGAATAAAGACAATTTTGCCTTAGAAAGGATAATGTTTTCCCTGAAGGAAACCATTAAGGGTCCAAAAAGCCAGTTCCCAATCGTCCAGAGGGTAAAAGAAATGCACAGAAATTAAAAGGCGACAGGAGAAGTGTCATGGGCATTAGCAACTAGCTGACTTCTGGGCAATATTTATTTTTTTCTTAAAATATTTTTGAGACAGAGTCTCTCACTCTGTTGCCCTGAGTAGCATCAGCCTAGCTCACAGCAACCTCAGACTCTTGAGCTCAAGCAATCCTCCTGCCTCAGCCTCCAGAGTAGCTGGGACTACCGGTGCATGCCACCAGGCTCTGTTAATTTTTCTATGTTTAGTAGAGATGGGGTCTCACTCTTGCTCAGGCTGGTCTCAAACTTCTGACCTCAAGCGATCCTCCCTCCTCAGCCTCCCAGGAGAGGATTACAGGCATCCTCTGCTAGGATTACAGGCATGAGCCACCACGCCTGGCACTTTTGGGCAATATTTAGACATCACTTTCTTGTTGTTGTCTAGATGGAAGCTCACACACACGCGCCTAGGTGGGGCCCAGGATGCAGTGGGTAGGGTGGGTCCCCGAGGCCTCTGGAACTGCAATGTCTGAATGGGGAAGTGCCTCTGAGAAGCGCCACCTGGTGGTTATATCAAGCAGGGCTCTAGCCTGTGTGGCAGTTTTTAATTTTTCCAGAGAACCCAGAAATCCAGAACTTTATGCAAAATTTCCTAAAGTTCAACTCAGCAATGAAATTTAATTAAAAACAAAACAAAACAAACAAAAATCCATGTAGCCCCAACACAATATTTCCGACTGATGGGACACCAGTTTGCAGATTTCGACACCCAGGGAGAAGTTTATATCGTCCAATTAGTGTTTGAGAAAGATGCTGAGGAGATAGAATTCTCTCTCAATGGCTAATAGTGCCTAAAATTCAGTGGAGCGGTAACACATTAAATAAGCGTGTCTCTCATGGACCTTGAAAAAAATACATGTTCTGGCTGAGGATTCTTTTTGTCACTTCCTCTGCTTCCTAAAGAATTTTTTTTTAAGAATAAGGACTTATTTAGGAGATAACTGAAACAAAGCATTCTAACAATTCGTGAAACATCACTGCCAAACCGCAAGCCTGGACGAGAAGTCGTGAGCCACACTTCACGCTCTTTGAAAAAGGGTCTGAGAATTCCTTGGGGACTACAGAACCAATATTTGGTTCCCTTGACTTGATTTTTTTGGGGTGCTGGGGAGTAGAAAATGCAGAGAATCGTTCGGTAGAGAGATTTGGTAACGGATCGCGGGCATCCGTTCGGGGCACGCGCTCATTGGCAATCCCACCTCTCCCGGGCGTGGAGCTCTGGGTCTCGAGAGCGAACACCGGGACGTGGTGAAAGAAATCCTCTCCCCGGCACTGCCGCACGACTTGGAAGAATCAATAGCCGCCTCCGCATCAGATGGTGATCTCATTTTTTACGCGGCCGCGTGCAACTCGCTCCTAAATGACATGACTTCATAAAGGACAGAGTCAGATAATTCCACCGTATCTGAAGTTAAGGGTGTTAATGTGGCTTGAATTAATTTTCTCGGTGTTAAAGTGCAAACCAGGCTAATAAAAGTGACACATTGACTTTTCCAGAGAGTGATGTTCGGCTTATAAGGCATGGCAGCGTAAATGGAAATTAGCCTCAAGACAATGTTAATTACACTTTATCCATTAGGAGGAGGGTAATTGAGTCGCTCATTTCACAGCAAAGAAAAACCCTGCTGGCTTCATAAAGGGAAACTATAGCATTTAACGTTCTAATTAAGGCCCGACAATTTAGCTGCATATAGAGGAAGGGAGGTGAAAGACACATGGAATAGTGCAGATGGAAACCAGGGGTGCTGTCTTGTTGAGTTTTTTAAATAACTCTCACCATCTCTCTAATTTGCGAGTATTAATAGACATTTCATCAAAGGGATTAAAGGCTGGTGGGATAGCAGTAGAGTGGTATAAAGCCTCCAATCGATAAAACATACTCAATATCCATTACACATACATTTACCCCGAGAGAGAACACACAAAGCTGGCTTTTTATCGCAGACACAGTTTTAAAACAATATAATTACAAATCATATTTACAGTAGATTCATAATACAGGATTTGTTTTTTCCAAAACAAACAAATGAAAACCAGATTATTAATTTTTTTACACACACTTTTCCTTAGGTCTCTAGGTCAAAAGCACGCTCCCCACCCCACCACAGTCAGTGAGATGCCAGCTTCCTGCAGGTGCTGCCGGAAGGTACTGCAGGTACTCACTTCTCAAAGGCATGGCCCTCGCTTTTGCCAGTGGAAAGGCACGTGTCTCGCAGCCTTTGGAACAATGTGGTTAATCCAGATTGTAAACTCACAGGACAATGAAATGCTCCTTATCCACCGACAAGATGGATGCTAACATCTCATGGCTCGCTCGTCTCCCAAGACCTGCCTTGGCCGATGGGAGCCGCCTCTCCTGGCGTTAACCTGGGAGGTCATGCCTTTCCCGCAAACCACCCGAAACCACTGCCAACGCGCAGGCGAGAGGGAGAAAGCAAGGCCAGCTTCCTTGCCTCAAGGGGCTCAACTCAGTGGCACCATGCACGCTCCAGAGCTCCCCGGGCACCCGGGGTGGCTAGACTCCCGTGGACCCACCTCTTTGCCCGGCTCCTTGCCCTTCCTGGTCTCCTTGAGACAGGAGCGGGATGCCTGCAGGCGGTTAGGGCAGGACAAGGCCAATGGGTGAAGAAAGATTCACAGGAACGTGAACGTGCTTAGCTAAGACAAACGTAACCAGTAGAGATCCTGCAGTTATTTTACTTTCTCCATGACATCTTTATCCCAGGTAAAAGGGGGAATTCCTCTAACTGGGGCAAGTGTGCAGGTGAGGGGACAGGGTCCCTAAATGAACTACCCTCATTAACACAGTAAAAATCACAGCCACCAGCTCACACAAGCCACGACAGCTCCCACAAGTTTCCCTATAAAGTCGAGAAAGGGGAGGGCTCCCGGTTCTAGGGACTCCCCGCCCCTTTCCCAGAAAACCCATGGATATTCTTCCCCCAGCTCAGCATCTGGTTAGGGATCAGCATAACAGGACAGACCCTACCCCTGGGGTGGCACTCTCCTCTCTGACTCAGCCCGCTCTTCTCTTTTCTGTAAGAGTGCCCTTTGCTTTCAACAAACCTCTCTGCATTTGCTCATATCTTGTGTGTGAACTCTTTGCCCACCCTCGTGCCTATGAACTCGAATTCCTTCCTGCACAGAGGGTGAGAACTCTCTCTGCCGGCACGGGTGGCCGGTGTCATCCTTCCAGGTTTCTCCAGAGAATACTCCCTCGATCGGTCACCTACATGGGAAACCCCCGTGGTTGACTCCACGCCCTGGCATCGACATCCCTAGAGGTCCCTTGTGCGGGAGGGACCCGCTGGTGCTCCAGCCCGAGAGAGGACCGTCACTCGGAAACATCCGCAGTAAAATGAGACAGAAGCCAGCGCTCTGATCCCAGAAGCGGGAAAACCGCTCCCGGGCTCGCTACTATTGATATATTACTTGACCGGAGAAAAAGATATTATGATAAAAGCAGAATAACTGAAATTTACTTTTGTCATTTTCTCAAATAAATATCTATTTTGATAGAGTGCAGCAATTTACATCTAAATCAGGCTGCCTACAATACAGGTGTGAAAAGTAACATTTTTTCTTCTCCCTCCATCACTACAAAAAATATAATTTCAGTCCACATCACTCTTCTCTCCTTCTCCTATGAGCATCTACCTCCCGGTTAACTCACTGGGACGTGCCTGTCAGCGAAGAGACTTCCAATCCAGATTTTCTGCGGCCACGGTTTGTACAAATGACATGGCTTTATTAACACTACTCACAGCTTCATATTTCTATTGATTCAGATGACATGCTTTTTAAAAAATATGCTATTAGAGCCCATGCTTCTCTTCTTGCTAACAAGAAAGGTTTATTTTAGGTGAGTGGTTTAGAGAAGGCTGTGGCGACCAAGCTCCTCGGAGTCCAATTCTGGAAGGGAAGTTTCTCTAGTTTTAGGTTCATTAGGAAGGAAGTTGGGCTAAAAATAAGATGGCTAGAGCTTGAGCTTCAGACATACCAGCCTGTCACAATCGACTTTAGATGGTTATATAGGAAAAATAGCTCACGGCAAAGCAGAAAGAGTAAAGACCCTAAAATATACGTGGGCACTGGTGTTTCACATATGGTGTTTAATAAAATTCAGAAAACACATCACCGTGGCTATATCTGAAGCTGTCCTCATCTTCTTATATTTCTTAGGGGTGGGTGAGCAGGGGTGGTCTACTGGGAATGTGAGCAAGGAGGCAGGTTCAAATGAGTACACCACAAGGTTGTTTTAAGCACAGACAACCAAACCACAGTGAGATATCACCTAACCCCAGTGAGAATGGCCTGTATCAAGAAATCCCAAAACAACAAATGCTGGCGAGGATGTGGAGAGACAGGAACACTCTTACACTGCTGGTGGGACTGCAAATTAGTGCAACCTTTGTGGAAAAGAATTTGGAGATACCTCAAACAGCTAGAAATAGAAATACCATTCGACTCAGCAATAGCATTGTTAGGCATCTACCCAAAAGTGCATAAGACATTCTATTATAAAGACATCTGCACTCGAATGTTTATGGCGGCACAATTCACTATTGCAAGGACATGGAAACAACCCAAGTGCCCGTCAATTCATGAGTGGATTATTAAAATTTGGTATATGTTCACAATGGAATATTACTCAATTCTAAGAAATGACAGCGAGCTAGCACTGCTTATATGATCCTGGATTGAGCTTAAGCCCGCTATCCAAAGTGAAGTGACACAAGATCAGGAAAATGGGCTCCACATGTACTCGCCATCAAATTGGTACTGACTGATTAAAACCATGGTGCTCAAATGGTGGTGGTGTTCACCAGGGATTCGGGGGTTGGGGGGATAGACCCACATCTGAGGGATGTGGTGAGCATTGTGGAGGGGAAGGGCATACCTCTAACTCTTGCTAGGGAGAGGCAAAGATATAAAATGTAACCAAAATGTTAAAAAACCCAAACATTTATCGGGTGTCGGGCAGGTGGGAGGGGGTAGGAGGGGATGGGTATTTACATAGATAGTGAGTGTGATGCGCACCGTCTGGGGGATGGACACGCTTGAAGCTTTGACTCGAGGGGGGAGGGGAGACAAGGGAAATGTATGTAACCTTAATGTTTGTACCCCCATAATATGCTGAAATAATAATTATAACAACAACAAAAAAACCATAGTATATGGCTAAACAAACAGAGGGATCTCCACATGGCGGGGTTTTGTTGCAGAGATGGCCATGCTACCTGTCCATCACACTGCTTGTTTTTTCCTGGTAACCCAGAAAAGAAAGATTGCTCAGCCTCCCGTGTTCTTAGGTTGGCCGCAGGGGCTGGAGCACTGGTGATCGCGAATGTTAACGCGTTATTTCTCTCAGAAGCCGCTGAGAGCGTGTGCCCTCAGCATGCAGAACCCAGTGTCTAAATGTTCTCCAATAAGAGGAGCCAGATATCCTTGGACAAACTGCTGATTCCAACCTAAGACAGAAAAAGTACTTGATGAGCTGGGACCTCTTAGGGCAGAAAATAAGGAACGTGCTCAGAAAAGGATGGAGGCGTGTTGGGAGGATGGAAGAGCAACTCGAAGTGTTAGGAATGGACAAATCTGGGACACTCTGCAAGAAAATAAATGATGATAGTAGCGGATTATAGTCCATAGAATAAAAGAAGTATCGATGAGCCCTGAGCTGATAGAAGAATATAACTAAAAATGTAAATTAATTCCAGTTAACAAAATAGTGGGAATGGTGGTAATACTCATAGAAAATCGCTGTTTGGCAAACGTCACAGTGATAACGGCTTTGGACAAGAATCATCGATGGATGCTTAAAAGTACGGGCAAGACGACAGTTAATAGGATATTGACATAGTCTCAAAATATCTCTGAATTTATTTAATATGCAGGGAAAATAGAAGCCTTGTAGGGGAGGGGGGAGAAATGTGGCAGAGACTACCTTAACCAAAGGCATAAAGCTAACATCACCTGTATGGGGACCTAGCAACATCGTACACCTGCCGAGTGATGCTCTGAGAATGCCCAGTGTAACTTCCATGGTTTCACGTCCCAAAGCATAACCTCTTGCAGGTGAATGTCTGGCTTTCCTAGCACCACTTGTTTTCCTAATATTCATAATATTTATTTAACCTTCAATCCCCCTCAAAAAAGAAAATTCAGAACAATGTCAAGAGAAATCATCAAAAGACACATAAATGGGGTAAAAAATTATTAAAGCTATAAACATGTTCACTGCAGAACGTTCAAAATAGCCGACATGGGAACAGCTTAATGTCCATAAATGAATGAGCGAAGAAAGAAAATGTGGTATGCATGCACATTGGAATATTGTTCAGCCTTCAAAAAGAAAGGAATCCTGCCCCATGTGACAGCATGCATGAACCTCAATGATGTCATACTAAAATAAGCCAGTCACAGAAGAACAAATGCTGGACGATTCTACTGATAGGAGATCTCTAAAATGCTCAAACTCACAGAAGCAGAGCATAGCACCGTGATTGCCAAGGGCTGGGAGTTTAGGAGAAATGGGAGAAGTTGCTCAATGGATACAAAGTTTAAGGTATGCAAAAACGAATACATTCTAGAGAGCCACCTTGCAACATTGTGTCTATAGTTAATGATGACGTATTGTGCACTTGAAATTTTGTTACGAGGAAAGATCTCATGTTGATTGTTCTTTCCACAATTAAAAGAAAACCCAAAAAGCACCACCTGAATTGAATCACAAGAAAACATTAGGCAAACTCAAATTGAACAGCAGTCTACTAAATAATTGGCCAGTAGTTATTAAAAATGACAAGGCCATACAAAACTAAGACAATGTAAGGAGTTACCCGGTATTAAGGGAGATTCAAGAAGACGTGGCCAACCTACACAACATATCACTCATGCCAGGAAAGGGTATTGATGGGCTAATTGGTGGAACAGGTCTGTATTTGTTAATAGGTCCACATCAGTGTTTATTTCCTGGTTTTGATAATTGTACTGTGGCTACGTAACATGTTAATATTTAGGGATAACCAGCCTGACCAAGAGCGAGACCCCATCTCTAAA
>VBSM01000883.1:1259082-1277414 GCA_008086735.1 Cheirogaleus medius | reverse complement strand
AAAAAAAAAATATTTAGGGAAGCTTAGTAAAGGAACTATGGGAATTCTTTCTATTATATTAGTAACATATACTTAAACCTCAATTTATTTCCAGATGAAAAGTTAACAAATAAGAGAGTCAGTATTTTTCCTCGTTCTTCTCTTTTTCCTTCCAAGTTAATCCTGGAAGCCGTGCATTGCCGTGGGAGAATCTCGAAATAGGAGAAGCCTGGATCCCTTGGTCACCGCATGAAAGGGCATCCCTGCCAACCTTAAGTCATCTTTGCATGAATGAGAAACATGTTTCTACCATGCTAAGTTACTGAGACTTCAAAGAACATTGCTGCAGCATAAACTATACTATTCTGATTAATGCAACTATGTGGCAGTTAACAGGAGTAAGCTAGTTCTATGTACAGAGACATGGGTGGTTCTCAAGAATCATTGTTGATCAAGGAAAAAGTTGTAAAACAAGAGCTACAGAAGGAAACCATTTATGTAGCAAAAAAATCATAAAAATTCAATATAGGTTTTATGTGTGCATGAATGTGTATGTAAAAGCCAAGAAAGAGGTTTAGAAGGACATTCAGCTTGAAATGGTGGTCATTTCTGATGAAGGGAGAAGGCATCTGGGAAGTAGATTTATTTGCAGTATATTAAACATGATACCATATTCAGAAATCATTTGTGTACTTAAAATTCACAACGAAAATAGGCACTCTGTTTAGCTGTTGACCTCAACTAAATGACTTGTAACCCATGACAAAGATACATTTCAATACAGACCCCATTAACTTAGTAGGGCCAGACTCTCTATTTACATTACAATGAAGTTGCATTTTCCCAGGGGATTTCAATCCCAGAGTCAGAGTTAAAGGCAGAAATTGCATAAAGTTCATTACTCCTCAAATTTTTCTTAAATTGTCCATAAAGTAGAGTGTAGATGGTTTCATGTATGCAAAGCACTGAAGTGATTTTCATGGACTTGAATGTTAAAGAACCACTGGGCTAAAGAGAGAAACCAGATGAAATTTTAGTTGCAGGTATCGGGGCTAAATAAACTCTTCTGATTGGAAGTTAACTATAAAATCCCTGTCGGTCCATGGGGCATGGCTGGAGACACACACCTGTAGGATGTGTTCTATTTTGTTTTAATTTGATGCAGCTCTAATTTTAATGCATGCTAATAGATGTCTGCATCATTGGGGAATTAAGTTAAACAGTGAAATTTCATCTCCCTTGGATTCATTTCTAAAGGCAGCTTGTAGGTTAAAAGGAATTACAGGGCAACTTCACTTTACTAAGCTTTCTCTCTCTTTTTTTATTTCAGCATATTATGGGGGTACAAATTTTAAGGCTGTGTATAATGCTCTTTCCCCCCTTCCCCCACAAGTCTGAGCTTCAAGCGTGACCATCCCCCAGACGGTGCACATCTCACTCATTATGTTTGTATATGCCCATCCCCTCCTCCCCCCTCCCACCTGCCCAATACCCAATAAATGTAATTTGTATGTGTCCACTTAGGTGCTGATCAGTTAATACTAATTTACTAAGCTTTCTTAAAAAAAAAAAAAAAGGGTATCTTGTCCATGTTGTTTCCATTTGGCTCTTCCATATAATATTCTCAAATAATTATAAATCTCTTGTTTTATTTTTGTCCTAGATACCTTTTTTGCCTGCATCTGAGCTGCTCCTAAACTGTGATCAAGTCCCTCATCTCTTCCCTCTGCACCTGGATGGGCCAGCTTTCAAGACCCTGAATTACTTTTTCAACAGCACAAGGGCTGTGGGGGAAGAAGATGCCTGTAAACCTCAGGGCACAGCCTGTGGGGTCAGAACCCAGGCTCTCGGCGAGTAATTTTGACGTGGTTATTCTGATGGTACCAGTCCACTGGGTCCTCACCAGCCTCCCAAAGGCCCCCAGCTTCCCTCATGGGGATGGAGGAGGGAGCTGTTTAGTGTGAGTCCACAGCAAGAGCCGTGGCAGGGAGGAAGTGTCGCAGGTTGGTATGAGTAGAGCTTGCCTGTCATATCAAGTATGAGCATGGGCTGGAAGGGACAGCGTTCACATACATTGGCCCTCTTGTATTCTCCCTATGGTTTAGCAAAATGAATCCATTCTCAGCAATAAGAAGACTCTGAAGTCTTCCTTTTTGTTTCACGTATAGATAAGAAGCTTGGTCCTCATAACGGTGCTTTCTCTCCTATTTCCAAAATACAGCCCAAACGTGGTCAGGAGAGAAACCAGGGAAGAAGCCCGCATCCTTGCTGCCCATACTGAACGCAGCCACGATGAACACCCAAGTAGCCCAAGATTCCGACGGGAGCAGGGAGCTGTGCAAAGCCTTCATTGCTAGTCAGCGCACACCCAGGAGGGCGGATGAGATCGATCCATCCTCCACGGAGAGTCCTTTAATTAGAGGAGGGCCAGGGTTAATTACCAAAGGAAAACGCACTAGCCCACCTCAATCCCTTTCATGAGCATCTGAGCTCCAGTTTCGGATTTATCAACCTAACCTCTGGTTCCTCGCATCCTGCCACCAATTTTTGTTGGTGCAGACAAGCGTGGATAAATTCAAGTATAATCGCCCAGAAAGTGCAGTGGATATTACTGCATATATTGAGCTTATAAAGAAATAATTTTTAACAATGCACAATTTAATTATCAATAATACGAACATGTACAGAATTATGCCATTTTGGTGGGATGATATGTCGGAGTACAAAGTAGAGAAGAAAAGCCAAAAAAAAGTAGAGAAAAATTTTGATTGGAATTTTCACTGCTTCATTGGTATCGGATTTAATTCACTGCTGAGACAAAAGAAAAATGGACATTACACTGTCTCCAGATGTCCTTCAAGGTGTTCTCTCAGTAGTGCTGGAGAGAAGGAAGCTAATATTTCTAGGAGCCTTTTGTGCTGTAAAGTTAAACAGGTTTCAATGAACCATACCGTGCTGAATGCTTTCCAATCGCGTTTCATCACTTTCCCAGGCAAATTTCAAACCTCAAGTACTTTCCCTGTGCTTTCAAAATCTGAAGTTAGTCAAACACGCAAAGATCTCTTTAGTGCTTAAAAGGTTGATTAGAAAAGGTGCAAAACTGAAGAAATACGCCTCACACCTTTTCTTTCGCGAGTCTCTGCACATTTGCAACCTGAGCACAAAGAAGATTCGTAGAATGACGGCTGTTCTAACGGGCTTTTCAAAACGTGCTGGGGGGGGGGGCGAGTCATCTTGGAGGAGATGGTGGCTATTTGAGTTACTTAATAAAGATGCAGGAGCATGTGGTCTGAATCCGGTACCCCCGAGGCCAACAAGGCACAGAGAAGCGATTAACTCGCAGAGCAAGGCAAGTTGCCAAATGGTTACGTTATAAAAGGAGAAGATTCTGAGAGTCATAAAACCAGGAATGTCATGGACCCACTAAGGTAAAAAGACATTCGATGTCTGCTTAGGAGCCAGGGCTTGGGCTGGAAGAATATGGCTGCAGGTGATGGCTGTGCACCTACCTGACTTGAGAGCCCTCACCTGTACAGCTGACCTGGTGAGGTCCTTGCTCTGGCTCCCTATTGCCACTGTAATACGTTACCACGAACTTAGTGGATTAAGGCAACAAACACATTATCTTTAATTTCTGGAGCTTAGGAGTATAAAAATGATGCCTTGGTAGGGCCATGTTCCCTCTGGAGGCTTCAGGGGAGAATCTGTTCCCCCATCGTTTCAAACATCCTGGGGTTGCCCAACTCTCCTTGCATGTGGTTCTTCCTCACATGGCCCCAGTCTGTTGCCTCCTTCCAGCCTCTCTCTTTCATGTTTACTTTCCTTAATGCAGTTAACACCCCCACCCCCTCTCACAAAAGGACACTTGTGACTTCATATACGATGACTAGGATAATCTCATCTCTCATCCTTATCCACAACCTCAAAGCCCCCTTTTTCCATGAAAGTCAACATTCACAGGTGCCTGGGTTTGGGGTGTGGACCTGGAGGCGGCGGCGGGACGGGGGGGACACATGGTTTAGCCCACTACAGTCCTGAAATCAGAAGTTGGGCATCAAAGAACCAACTCTCCCACCCCAGGAACGGACTTTCCCATGGAACAAGCCCTCTGGTTTTGCCATTCCATTTATTTCAGCTTCTTGGTAATGCTCGATTTCTTCCAAACTTTGGTCTTACCTAGTCGCTATATTATAAATGTCTGAATCTCCTTTGGTTGTTGGTATACAGCACACACCATATAGGCTATGGCAGCTTGGGGCCAAGTTTTCTTACTTCCTTCTCCCTGTATTTCCTAACATTTGCCCAATAAATGTTGGACAAAGACCCCACTAGGAATTCTTAAAGAAAAGAGGCCCAGGTAGGAACCTTAAGTGTCCATGGTAATGACTTCTTCATCAAGCTTGTTTCAAAAGCATAGTCATCGGTCTTATTTTCTAGGTTGGCAACTGAGGCACAGTTAGAGGTTAGAATCTGACCTCTTCACCTTCATCCCTAATGACGACAGCAACAATCACAGCCACCACTGCGAAGACAACGGCTAGCACTTACTGAGTATCACTGTGTACGGGGCACTGCTCTAAGTGATTTTATACACTGTTTTGTTAAATCTACATTCCCCCCCAAGCCCAGTGTGGGGGGGTGTCATTGCCTCATTTTATAAACAAGGGAACTGAAGTTCAGGGAGATGAAACAAAACACCCAATGCTGGGTCTAGCAAAGAACAGACACAGGATTCAATACCAGCATCGTCCGATTCCAAGGTCCTGTCTTGTAAGAATCATATCATGTTGTCTCATGTTATGATGTCGCCGAGAGGGGCCGTAATATTTTAGGCAGGTACATTGGAGAAGTCTACAGTGGCACCAAGGGGTCTTTTTGTCTTAGCCCAGTGTCTACAACCTCTCTCTAAAGGACATAAATTGTAGCTCCTGTGAGTCCTCGTGGTTTTCTGGGCTCGAAACCTTTGCTTAACAAAGCAAGAAAATGGCTTATCTGTATCTGTCAGCCTCGCCTGCCCCATTCCTATGGCGGGTGGGATGTGTCTCTGATGGGCTCCACCCCAGCCAGCCCCCTGGCACATGACGGGAAGCGCATGACCCCCCATCCCTGCCTGGGGCAGCCACGATGCTCTGTTGCGGGCAGCCTGGGACCTGCGGGTCAGCTGGGCTCAGGAGGTCGGTGGGACATGCTCCACCCTCCAGGCTGGGTTTGGGTCTGTTCCACGTGCTTCCTGTTCTTCTGGGACCAGCGGCCTCAGGGACATGTTTTTCTCATGACGACGGCAGAAGCACAAGGAGAACGACCCACCCAGCCTGCAAGCACATTTTCAGTATGTTCCCTCTTCACATCCACTAACACCGCCTTGGCCAAAGCACGCTCAAGCTCAAAGACGGTGGGAGAGCGAGAAGCTCCACCCACCGTGAGATCTCGGCAAGGACACGGATACACAGTGAGGGTTGGGTTAGAGGTCTGGACCCTAAAGGTAACCCAGCCCAGGCTGCACAGTTCCAGTTCTGTCCCTGGCTGGGACGCCCTCATGTCTACAGCTGCTTCAGTGGAGCAAGAACTGGGGCACACGGACGCCTCTTACAAGCTCCCACCCTTAACTCCACCTGCCCGATACGTCCAGTCCAGCACCAGGGCAGGCGGCTCCACAGGCAGCAGGTCGACCGGTTCCGTCCGCTTCTCACCACCACCACCACCTCCATCGCAGCCCGCGACCATCACCGCTCACGCACCGGGACCCCGGGAGCCTCTGCGTCCGTCAGGGTTCCCCGGAGAAGCAGAACCAACGTGCTATGTGCAGACATGTAGGAGGATGTTTATTATGGGAGTTGGCTCACATGATTGCAGAGAGAGAGTCCCATGATCTGCCACCTGCAGGCTGGAAACCCAGGAGGGCCGGGGTGCAGTTCCAAGGCAGAAGGACTGAGCACTGGGAAGGGGTAAGTGTGAACCGCCGCAGGTGTGAATCTCAGCAACCGAAGTCACGAGGACCAGGAGCTCCGACGCCCGAGGGCAGGAGGAGATGGCTATGCCAGCTCAAGGAGAGAGGGGGAGAATTTTCCCTTCCTCCACGCTTTTTCTTCTGTTTGGGGGCCCAAGTGGGTTGGAGGTGCCCACCGTGTGGCGAGGGTGGATCTCTCTTCACTCAGCCCACTGGCTGAAGTGCGAGTCTCTTTTGAAACCCCTTCCCTGACACACCCAGAGGTGATGTGTTGCCAGCTCTCTGGGCGTCCGTTAGCCCAGTCCGGTTGACGCATAAAACTGACCATCGTGGTCTGTAAGCAGGGTCACTGACAGCACGCGGTGGCCGGTGTGATCTTCTGAAATGCAAACACCTTCCCTTACCACGCGGCACTTGCAGTACCATGCAAACTCCAGAGCGTGGTTTAAGTGACTCCATACCCCCCGGCCCCTGCCCACCTGTCTGACCTCATCTTGTCACAGACCCCCCAACGCACTCCTGTGTTCCAAACTCAACTGGGTCGATAACTTGCTCCTGGAACTTGCTGTTCTCTCTGCCTGGTGGGGCCTGACCCCAGATACTCACGTCGCCAGCTCTTTCTTGTGACCTCCCTGAGCCCTTTGCTGACCTGTCTGTCCAGAAGAACATACCCACCCCGCATCCACCACTCACTCACTCACTAATGAACTAACGAGATTTTTTTTTTTATTTAGGGAGTGCCAGTACCTCTCATAGAAAGGAGTTTAACTGAGAGCAGGGACTTGATCAGCCCAATTCACCACTAAGCCCCCTGTAACAAGCACAGTGCCAGTTTACAGCAAGGGCTCCCTAAACATTTGTTGAATTAAAAAAAAAAATCAAACAGAGACAAATGAACATGAACTCAAATGCACTCCAGAAAATTGGAGAAAGAAGCCACCCGAGCCTAAAGAATAACGTTATAAGTTTTAGCAGTTCTTCAAATTCAACACACTCTACACACATCTCTGATATTTGGGAAATGGAAGCTTGATTGAATTTCAGGGAGTCCAACTTCCGCTGCCTCTCCCGAGGCCTGACAAAGGGTCTCCTGCAAGCTCCAAATAATGAGACATCAAATTGTGTGTTAGTTACGAGGCAAAGGTAAAGGAATTAGGTGTGAATATATGCCGGACTGCAGACAGCTCAAGGGATGCCTTGCGATTTAGATAAAAGTCCACGTGGTAAGAGTCTGAACTCTGGAGCTAGACTGTCTGAGTTAGAACTTTGGACACACTTCTTAACCTCTTGGAACCTCAATTTCACTACCATTATAATGAGGATAGAAGCGTGTGCCTCTTAGGGTATCAGGGACATTAAATGGGTTAGTTCGTGCAAAGCTCTTTGTGAGCAGTGCTTGTTACATAGTAAGAATCCATCTGGGCTTGCTATTATTAGTATAAATAAATATTAATTTGGACCAAATTGTAGATACAAAGCAGGGAGAGAGAGAAAAAAAAATCATAATTAGAACTGTTAAATAACACTTGTTATAATTTCCCCGTGGTGCCTTCTCAAAATAAGGTCTTCTGTAAATGCCACTCCAAATCTCAGAGCTCAGCAGCTCACCCACCAGCCAGCTGTCGGGGAACGGGTTTAACTCAGAGAAGTGGTTCTGTTCAGCCTCTTCTGACTCGCTGACAGTGTTATCTGAGGGCTGCCCAGCAGAAAAGCTGTACTGCTTATTATAACCGCAGCATAAACAAGGCCTGGGATTTATATAACACCTCGGCTCCCAAAAGCTAAAAAGCACATCCAAGTGTTGTAGCTATGTCTATTTTCACAATATCCATGCAAAATTAAGAGAGTCTGATAATATTATCCCATTTGTAGATGAAGAGATAAAAAAGAAGTGACTTCTTCGGCTCACCCCGTAGAGAAGTTTCACGGCTAAAAAAAAGGTCTAAAGACCAACTCCAGCATCGTACTCCTTCTACGGTTTACCTGATTTAACATTTTTAATTTCCTTACACTTTACCTCTTTCCAAAAATTTTTTTTAGAAAAAGAGAACTGGTATTCTAGTTAAAAGGTCAAACAAGTCATCCTAAACTGCATTCCTTGGAATAATGCAGTTGTTGATTGCTGTGGCTTGGGAAACTACGAATTCCATTGACTGATTCCATTTGGTCATTCCGTGACCAAAACAACTGTGTGGAACATAGCATGTTCATCATGTTAATTACAGTTCTGAGTGGCCCTACAGCAGAGAGGCGTGCAGAATTTGGTTAACCTAGCAATTCATGTTCTTGGAAGAGCATTTTTAAAAGAGAAAATCAATGATGTTCAGAGCACCAGTGTCCTGTGGCTCATCCATGTAGGAAACACTGACTTGAGGACATCACTGTGCAAAGAACAACCAGGACAAGGAGGAGAAATCTAGGGCCAGGTCAGTGCATTCCGGGCGGGTTGCAAACCTGGCAGTGAGCATCTGCAGGAGGAGGGGGAGAGGCAGGGCTGTGCGTGGCTACAAGCATCTGCTAATGAACAACTGGTAAGCCTGGAAACATACATCATTTTTGGGGATTGTATGAGCCTTTAAATCAAACTTCAAATGTGTTCAGATGTCACATAAGACAATGATCGAAAGACTGATTTTTTTTTCTTTCCTTTGCTTAAGCAAATTTAGCCATTCCAAATGTAACTCATGACATTCTTAGAGGTACTATTCAAATTTGTTTTAAAATTAGTGCTACTAGTTTTAAAATGGTTGTGCATGTTAATGCGGAGAGATTTTAGAGTGTCCAGGAGGATTTGGGAGAAGCTTGAGTTCACCGTGGGACCCATCCAAAGGCTGTGAGGCACCTATTGCCCCCGGCAGAGAGTGGGTGGTCAGTAAAGTAGGATCACCTGTCACCTTGTTGCTGTTACTGTTTTTTTTTTACCATCGCAGCTTATGTTTCATCTTGGTACTTAGTTGCTAATTCAAGTCTAGAGATTTTTTTTTTTTTGATTCGGAGCGGGGGGAGTGAACATATTATACAATCTAAAAGAAATTCATAACCTCACCCCCTCCCAGGCTTCTCAAAATTTACATATTCGAGACAAAATGCTTGATTTCTCTTTAAAACCAACACACCCTCTCCTCCTCTTCCTTACGCCTCACCTGAGCACACCCGGTTGTTTGGGATCAGAGACACAGGTGTCATCAGAAGTTGGCTTCTTTCCCTAAATACCCACGTGACCCCCCAGGAGTGAGTCTTTTGAGCTTTTTCTCAGGACTGGGACTACAGATAGTTTGAATCTGCCCTCTTCCCTCTGCACCTGCCCCCTCCGCTGTCCTAGCCACGATTGTTCCTCAACGAGGCTCTATAATGGTCTCCGCAAGCGGTCTCAAAGTATTTTTAAAACTATAAAATGTGATTTCTTCTTTTCTAGCAGATATGCCCCACATTCTAACTATTGCATTTGGAATAAAATCCAGACACCCTCTCCCACCTCATCCCGAGACGTTTTCCTGGAACCTGTCTCGTTCAGGCCACACTGGCTACCTTTGCATTCTGTGACATTTGCATCCCCTATATTTTGCAAGGCTGACACCTCTTTAATCCCTCAGGCCTCAGCCCCGAGGCTGGCCCTCTCTCTGATTTTCCAAACTAAGATCCTGTCTTCACCCAGGCTTTAATTCTCTAGCCCAATATTCTGTGTGATATCTTAGGAGCATGCTGTTTGATACCTGTAATTTTTTTTAAAAATTTCAAAGTATTACGGGATACAAATAATTTTGGTTACATGAATCCTTTTTATAATGTTGGAGTCATGGTTACAAGAGTGCCTGTCACCCGGTTATTGTTCATTGTACCCATGATGTAGGTTTTCTCCTGTCCCCTCCTGCAATTTTTATCGACGTACTCATCTGTCTACTTGTTCCTTACC
This sequence comes from Cheirogaleus medius, assembly GCA_008086735.1. Taxonomy (NCBI): domain Eukaryota; kingdom Metazoa; phylum Chordata; class Mammalia; order Primates; family Cheirogaleidae; genus Cheirogaleus; species Cheirogaleus medius. The sequence goes on along the minus strand of VBSM01000883.1, from coordinate 1,267,575 downwards.
TGTCACCTACATTGTTACTGCACACTCCACGGGAGTGGGATCCATGCTTGATTCATTTACCAAACCTTAAACTTTACAGTCTCGGCATGATATATAAATATTCGTAGAGTGTCTGTACGCACGAATGAGGAGAGCTCTACAAAGGGTTCTTTATGAGAGAGGAATCTAATTTGAATTTATGGTGCATCATGTAAATAATTTACAAAGCATCTACCAAAGGACAATTCATTAATTAATTCCCTTCCATTTCTCTGCTACACACACACACACACAAAAACACTTTAGCCAACATATCAAAATGCAAGCAGGGCTTGTTTACTCTTATGTGTCTTTAAAACACACAAGGACCCGTTGCCTTGTTTGGGGATCATAAATTGAAAATAGTGGCAAAATAAAACAATCCTTCAGAAGGAGCAGAACGCCTCTTAGTTCATTCTCAGATGAATACCAACACACAATAAGCAGCATATACCACTCAGACCGTGGATGGATTTATTAACTAGAGGTTGGGAAAAGAAAGAGCGGTCATAATTCAGGCATTCTTTCTAAGCTATTCTAAGATACACACATGTAGAAAGTATTCAATAGAATAAAAACATCCTAGGTAAGAGGTCTTTATGTACCTGGAAGAGATAAATAGTAGCTATGGATGGATATTAACTCGCCATTTGAGATGCGAAATTGTGCAGAGAAGCAGGTAACTAACTAGCTTTTAGGCAAAATTTCCAAGGCAGAGTGTCTACCGTAAGCTATCTTGTAAGGTGGCAAAAAGCCATTGACACTTTGACTTCAGGGCACACGGGGGGGCTCTTCCCAGCCTCTGAGCACCAGCTCATGTAGAGAAATCCCTCCCTCCCTCTCTGTATATCACCATGTAACCCCCTGAACACACACACTCAAAAGTCACTCACGTCCTTTGGTTGCCAACAGCAAAACACATTGCGAATATCTTCTTCAACTAGAGAACTCTTCTTAGACCCCAGAATATACATTCCCTCTGGTCCCTTTGTAAGTTTGGTCAATTTTTAACATTCTTTTCATGGTTGTTGGTGACTTTTTTGTGGTTAAATGTCGAGGGAAGAGACTGTCCAATTACTTACCTAATTACCGGTTTAATAATTACTTTATCACTGCTTAGGCACCAAATTATCCAAATAGCTTTGTTCTAGGATTGGTCTTTATAGTCCTCTTGGATTTGTCTCTTTAGTGTACTTTTGGCCCTTTCTCTATCTCTCTCTTTGATAACATACTAGGGAGCAGGTAAAATCCTTAGGAATGGGATTGTGACTGTCTCTAGGATTTTGACCCAGTAATTCCCTGTTTAAAGATTCTATGTAGGTGAACAGCCTACAACCCAATCTCACCAGCAACCCTACCCTGACCCTTTGGAGGAAGGTTACGTTTTATGCAGGGTCCGTGAAATATGATCTCCCTCATTGGTGCTGGTATTTGCTACATAGTCTGAAAACACTAGGAGAGCAAGGCGTCTCATAGACTGAACAATTAAGATGTGCTCCAGAAAGCTCTTACTGGAAAAAGGAGCGCAGTGCGTGTCAAACTCATGGAAGGTTAAGAGATAAACAAGATGAAAAAAGCAAAACCAGAAAGTGGCCCTTCAAAGCCATGACAGAGTCAGGCTTGACACCTTGAAAGTTCCCACATGACACCTAAGTTGCAAGTGTGGAAAAGACATGTGTACTCTGGAGATAAAACTAACAGATGTCCTCTGGGATGAGAGAAGATAAATCAGCACCACGGAGAGCTCCCACCTTGTTATTTGTTGGAACTGGGTGGAGTGAGGAGCAATTTGTGGAGCTAATGAAACTTCAGGAAGGAAAGGTGTAGGAGAGATAAAAACATTTATTAAATTTTAGAATATGGTAGGCATAGTGCATCTGGCATGAGCCAGACACATGATAGATAAAGTATCTTACCATCTTGTTTTGGACAACAGGAAGTGATATTAACCTGAATGAGAGGGCATCTATCATGTATTCATTTATTTATTAGTCTGAAAACATTTTTTGAACACCTACTGTATATTAAGAATTTTTTGGATAGTAAAAATAAATACGTGAACAAAACAGACAAAAAACATTGTTGCCATCCCCCCCTTGGATGTATACTTTAGTTCAAAAGAAGAAACAATAAGCAGAAAAACAAGTAAAATAGATGGTGCGTCAGAGGATGGCTTGGACCAGGGTGTTGTGAGCATGAGAGATGGTCAGATTCTGGGTAGATTGTGAAAATAGAACTATCAAGATCCACTCATAGGTTGGATGTTGGACTGAGAGCAAAGGTATCGTCCATCCCTGTTTCTGTTCAGGATTTCAGTTAACGAACCGAAGGAGAAATTGATAGCGTGCTAATCTCAGTTACACACGACATAAAACTGAGAGCTATATTCAAAATGCTCGATCACAGATTTGGGATCCTAAAATATTTCAACAGGCTGGAATGGTGATGGACCGTGTCCAGTGCGATTCTATTCTGGAGAGAAATGCCAGATTTAGTTTCCAGGCTCGAAGCCCTCACTGTACTAGAACAATCACAGTGGAGGTGCAGCTGAGGACCCGTAGAAAGGACAGAAAGATGCGGGTACTCAGGAGTCAGCAATGCACTGCGGCTTCCCGAGAGGAGTCGCCGCAAGTTGGCCGGCATTCACGAAAACGGGGTGCCTAAAATGAGATATTAAAGCCAAGCTGATACCTGGAACACCATGCTCAGTTCTGGAACTACAGATTGAGTTCTGGACCCAAATGGACACTGAGGGACAATGGAATGCTGAAAAGAAGATAAACTGTCATCCTCTGGGCTCACTAATCAAAACCCCCGGGTACCTGGCAGAGAATGCCCACAATAGCTAGAGGATAATGCTGATGTCACTGAAGGATGTTTCGATCTGAGAAAGAGACACCTTGCGGAGCACTGTGCTGGGGACTGTGTTATGAATTTGCCACCTCATTTTTAGGCAGGGAAAACAGTGCTTCCCAGCCATCCTGCAGTTGGGAAAGGTAGAAGAAGATGCTACTGGAAGGGGCGGGGAAGGCAGGCGGGGGTGAGATCACAGATGGCGCACCTTATATGCATGTTAAATATTCTGGCGTCTCTTCTAAGGGCAAAAGGAAGTCACTGATGTGTTTTAAGTAGGAAAGAAATGAGATAATGAAAGGTGAAGATCTGCAAGATAACCATCAGCAGTGCAGCAAACAGAGTGGAGATGGATTGAGTAGATGAGACATTCGTCATGATTTAGGCTAGAAACAGCAATAATTTAGAGTACAATGGGGCGGTGGACAAGCAAGAAGAGGATGAGTTTGAAATATAGATGTGAAGTAAAATCCACAGGACTTGGCATTTTTGGGTTGGATATAAGGATATGGGAAAGAAAGATGCCAAGAATGACTTAAATGGGTAAAAAAAAAATGGAAGAGTCATCATTAGACGTCGAACATTACAGGTCTATCAATCTATCAGCTATATATTAATAGCATCTATAGCCATATTATCTTCCTTTCTGTCATCAATAGCCACATCCATATTCTACCCATATAGTTATCTTTACCTGTCTATACCTGTGCATGTAAAGAGGTAGTGCATCATTTCCTGTTCCAGAGAAGATAAGTGAGAGCCAGGCACAAATTCCTTTGTGGAGATGTTAGTGAGAGAATTCAATCATAATACGGAAAATTCATAGGCTGTTTCAAGACATATTAACACTGATCTTTTTAACAAAATGTCAAGAATTCTATAAAGCGGATGAGGTCAACGTGACACTATTTCATAGACAAGAAGAGGCGGCATCAAGACAGACACTTGCCAGAGTCACTAGGAGAAAAGGCGACAGGAACGTGGGTTTTCCTTCTCGTGAGTCTCGGTCATTTTCTCCCGTCATTCGGAAAGCTCCTAACACCCTACGTGCAGCACGTCGCTCTGCTCTGTCACCTTCCGTCCTGGAGATAAATGTGCTCAGGGCCACTGCAGGAAGAAGGCCTTTCCACCCACCGGTGTGTGGGGCCAGTGTTTTACTTCCTGCTCTTGTGCAGGTGAACAGATACAGCTCTGCCCTTTGTGCATGTTCAGAGGGCTGTGTGGACGCTGCACATCCTTCCTGGTACGGTTCCACACTTACGTCCTGGTGGTTTAAAAGTATCAGTTTTGGAGTCAGATACATTCTTTCTAGTCACGTGACTTTCGGTAACTTATTTTCTTTCCACAAACCCCAGTTTTCCCACCGTGAGCTCTCTCTTAGTGGTATAATCGTAAAGCACCAACAAGAGATTTCGTAAAGATCCTACACAGTGAACCAGGTGGCAAAATGCGATAACCGTCTAGGCACTTAACAAAGGAGACAGTCTGTTTATTTTGCAGGGTTTCATTTTTTGTCAGTAGTTGAATTGTATGGTTTTTATTACCTTCCAACTTCATTACAATAAAGGGGATTCCATTAAACCGAGGACAGATTTTTCTAGAAAGACATGGGTTCCATCATGGTACCTCAATCTATGCAACCACATGTTAAATTCGCCACCTGCTTCCTATCTCAGAAAGGAGTTTAACCTTTTCCTATGTTTTAAAGATGAATCTGTTCTACAGAGTAAGGGTGTGTAATACCTGACATTCTTACATTAAGTAAAATAATTAACTGGGGAGTCACACACATTTTCAAAATGGAAATGAAAGATTTAATGGATAAACCTCTCCGATCCCTGTTCACATGCTTTGCAAAATCCTTTTCTTAATCATTCCATTCCTTTCCCATATGTTGTCTTATTATACTTGCATATAACTACAAATTTATAAAGACTGATAGACTCCATTTCCATTTTAAAATCGTCAGTAAAATAGATCTGCGTGGAACACACAGAAGAGATTAAATACTTCCTTCCACTCAGTTGCTGCTGCTGGGGTTTAGGAAAAATAAGTTCTATAAAAAGTCACTTTGAACTGTAACCACCATATCCCTTAGGTAGTAATTTTAAGGAATATCTACTGCTGGGTGGCCGTTCTGTTGTTTTATGATATAGCTCCCCACCAAGTATAAAAAAGTCCCTCCTTCCTATTACTATTTTTCTCATGTTTTTACAATTAAAAAAGTCTAAATAGCAACTTTTTCCATTTTCTCTGATCTAGTCATCCTGTTCCCTGACACATACCATCACTCCATTAGAGGAATGGACGTGTATCCGCTCGCCATGGCTTTGGGGACTAACACCTTGCCTTGTGAGCATCTTCCACACAGAAAAACAGACAGAAGATATCTAGTGTGAGATGAAATAACAAAGCAAAAATTCGCTGCTGGCAAGTGTAGGAAAATTAAACTGATGCTGAAGAAGACAGATGATTCTTTAAGGAAAAAATACGATTAGAAGTATTATAGTTTGGCTTTGAGTTTAAGATGATCAAATAACTCTGTTCCATGTTTGATAAATCATTTTTGACAGTTCACAAGTTATAAACAAATCCATTTCAAAGCTTTACATCTTGGCTTATGCCCAATCTTTAACTTCTAATATCACCAACCAACCGAGCACTTTGTACTGATTTAGGTATCGATGACCAGCTACATCTGGACAGATGTGTTGGGTTCATCAAGGGTCACGATGCCAGTAATGAATGTCCCCCAAAGAAGGGAGTGATTTCTGCCCTACTGAATACACATGTATTACAAAGAGAAATCATGGGTAGGTTCCTTCTTCATATCCCTCTATTATTTTATTTTGTTCAAGCACCTTTTCTATAGGAAATGATTTTTTTTAAAGTTTTAAAGATTTGTAAATAAAATGGAAAGACAGTCACCTCCTTTGCTCAAAACTCTATGTAGTCAAATTTGTCCTGTATTTTCCTGCTAAGAATTTTCTTGGCAATTTTCTTCACGCCGCCTCTTCATCAGAGGACCTGGGTTAAGGAAAGGCTACGTTGGTGTCAGACCGGTTGTACGCCGCGCAACTGAGAATGGTTTACACACTTACGAAAGGCTGAAAGTCGAAAGAAGGACACCATCCTGTGACACGTGAAAATTATATAAAAATTCAAATTCCAGTGCCCATAAATAGTTTCATTGGAAAGCAGTTACATCTATTTGCCTATGTGTTGATGGCTGCTTTTGGACTAGAAATACAAAAGTTACATTGTTGCAACGGAGATCATGTGGAAATATATACTGCCCGTCCTCCCTGCATGGAAAATATTTCCCAACCCCATTGTTTTCGACCGTATTTGAGCTAATGCTCCTTTTATATAACAAATATTTATATAACAAATAAAGCTTCACTTACTTTATTGTCCTGAAATAAGAACCAATAACAGAATCCACCAACGTGCATACTTCAAAAAACCAGTACGCTATTTTTAACTGAATTCTAAAAGAGGAATAAAAAAATCAAACGGCTTACAATAAAATAATACGTATTTGAATGCATAAATTTTGGGGCAGGAACTACACCGTAAGACAAAATGGTGCATTCAGGTACTTGCACCTCTGTGTAGAGGGGTGGGGACGAGACCACCATAAGCGCAGGTCGGCACAGGTGTTGTGTTGGAGACCCGAACACCACGGCAGGGAGCACCGCTGTGGCTTAATGAGTTGACTTATGACAGCAGGTGCCTTTGACAGAACACACAGCCACCGACAGACTGCAGCCTGCCAGGGAAGGAGCTTCTTTTGACCTCCCAGTGGTGTGCATTGGCTCACCCGGAGGAGGAGTCATTCGGCCCAGTCCCCAGAGGAAAGACCCCACGGGTACAAAGCAGAGTGGAGAAGGAGGAGATGCATCTCCACTCGGCATCACTCTCCCGGAACCTCCCCGGCCACCACTCCAGAGCCGCGCCGCTTAACCTGACAGCAACCAGGACATGCAGCTGTTTAAATTTACATTCATTAAAAACCCTCAGTTCTCCAGAGGGTTTTCAGAACTATTGCGTTTCCAGAACTCAATAACCACGCGTGGCCGTGGCTGCCGTCTCGGACGGCTTAGAATACGGAACATTCGCACGATCTCAGAAAGCCCCACGGGGCGGCGCTGTCTAGACCGGACGCATATTTGCTCTTTCCTGTTCACACACGCGCCTTGCGCGGTCTAGAAGCGAGTCCTGGTGTCTATACTGGGGAGAGACCTCCTGAGAACTTCACTTGCCTTCAATGTCACCAGCATCACCCTAGTCCCCGCTGTCATCCTTTCTACCTGCACTGTCACCGTGGCCCCCAGAGAGGTCTTTGCATTTCCATCGTTGACCTCCCCGATGTCCGTTCTCCCCGTAGTATTCAGAACGATACTTAAAAAATAAATCGTGAATCAGGTCAGACGTAAACATCTCGAGTCAGAACCCCCGCTGCACGAACGACAGCTAATGAGGGTGTCGCCTGGCGCCCCGCTGCTCGGACGGCATCTCCTGCCTCTGTTTTCCCACTCGCTACCTCCGGCTACACTGGACTTTTGATGCAAAGCGCTCCCAGCGGGCCCCTGCTTTGGGCCTTGGCATCCACTTCTCCTTCCGTCTGGAGAGCCAGCCCTTCCTCTCACATCTTCCAGGCTGGGTCCTTCCGGGCGCTATGTCTCCAACTCACATGTCACCTCCGCAGTGACACCCTAAGCCAGAAGGGGCTCACCTCAGCCAGTCGTCCTTCCCCACGATACCCTGCCTTCTTTCTTTCCAAGCATGTATCAATTCTGAAGTTACCTTGCTCGGTCATTTTTGACTTATTTACTAGCCGCTTTCCCCGAGCGGGACGCGAGCTTCGCTGTACCTGCCCCACGATGGCCCATGCCTGGCACGCAGTGGGGGCTCAGTACCTGGTGTTCCAGGGGACTGTGTTTCCGCAGAGCCTGCACAACCAGTGGCATCACGTGCATTTGTTCACGGACAGCAACAGGTTGCACAACAGCTGGGCGTAACGAGCACACGGCAAACAACAACGGCAACACCTCTCCTGCGTTTGTTTTGTCCTATGCCTTTAACGCGCTGCGGTTCCGCCACACCGCCGCCTCATTATAAATCACCTCTGGAGAGCACGGCTCATTAGGGAGCGTCAGAGGCAGCAGAGTGCGCTGAGAAGAAAAGGCAGTGGCTTTGTGCATAATAAATAATTCATTTGGAGATGAATTTTCCTATTTCAATAGGACTGCTCAATCGCATAGTTTTATGAGTGTGTGTCCTTGCGTTTGCATTTTCCAAAGATCCTTTTGCATATTGAGCTGATCAACAGCCTGAACTCTCAGTTTCCACTCAGGAGAACGGGGCAGGGACCTGGTTATGTGCATGGACCCTGAGACATGTCCAGCTGGGATCTAATTCTTCAAGCTCTGAGCCCTCATCCATCTGTGCAATGGGGATAACAGCGGTACCGACCTCACTGGGTCACCATGGCAATGAAATGAGTTAACATATATAAGGGAGCAGGTGGAACCGTACCTGGTCCTAATAAATAATGAGCATGTGGTGGGATTATTGAGAATGCTGTTTAGGGAGCGACGGCCACTCAACACACAAAAC
>VBSM01000883.1:1244494-1257584 GCA_008086735.1 Cheirogaleus medius | reverse complement strand
AAGTGGCTTTGAATGCAAGTGCTTAATTGCATCTCATTTTCAAGCTTTCCTGGAGTTGAAATTATACATCACAGGGAACGGAGAGGCTGTGAGCTTTGTCCCAAATTGATCTCACATCCTTAATAACAGTATAAAGGTGTCATAATTGCATTGACTCTCTTTTCAGCATTATGTTGTGAAGACTGTAGATCGAGTTATTTAGGTGTACCATGGTGGGCGGATATTTTAATATTCGGAGAGTTTATGGTTTTTTTTACTGTTGGACAAAATTAGGGAGAGATGATGGATTTTCATTATAGAAAAAAATAAACAGTGGATTGGCCCACTGTAAAAATTAAACAAACAGGCAAAAACCTCTGCATGGCAAAAAGATATTACAGGTGAAAATAGAAGGCAAATGGTAAATTGGCAAGAATACTTGCCATATCTCAGTCAACAGATTATCATATATATATATATAAATACACACACACACGCATATATATATATATATATATATATCCTGTTAGGAAGATCAGGGAGGGCTTCTTGGAGGAGGTGGCATAGCAGGTGGGCTAGAACGAGAATATATATATTAGTGATAGTAATCGTTTATATAGTAGTGATTATATATACACAAAGTAGAGAGGTGATTACTAATGTCTGGGAAAGGCGAGGATTTTTTTAAATAGGTATAAAACTTCAGTGTCATAACATGAAAAATGCTAAAATCTGTTGCACAACAACATGAATATAGTTAATGCTACTCAACTATACACTTAAAATGGTAAAGATGATAAATTTAATGTTATGTGTTTTTCACCCTAATAAAAAAAAGATTTATAACGAAGTAATAAGAACAAGTTGAATTCCCAGTGGGAAAAGAACACGGGTAGAGAATGACTAATACAGAAATAAAAAAGGGTAACCCAAGAAGGGCAAAGTAGGGCAACCCTGAGGTATGATTTTTACTTAATAAATTGCCCATTTAAAAAAAATTTTAATATTACATGTTGGTGAAGCGCAGGGAAAGGGGTGTCATTACACGCAGCAGGTGGAATTGTAAATTGGTTGAACTTTCTGGAAAGCGAGTTGGCAACCATCATAAAAGCGCATCACGATATCGCACATCCTTTGATCCACATCCTCGGATTCAAAATCATTCTTAAAGTTTACTGCAAGGAATCAATGAGAGATGCGTGCAAAGATTGCTGTACAAAAATGCAAGCCACGGGCTATTTTATGATAGAAAGCCTCTTAAATTCTACGTGGGTGCGCTGCTGTCTTGGAGATCAATGGGGAACTTTTGGTTTGGGTCTAAAACTGGGATGCATCCTTCGTCCCTGCCTTTCCTCCACACTCACGTCCAACACGTCGGAAAGTCTAAGCATCCAAGGACGAGCCTGACACCCCGCCGCGATGACCTCAGCACCTGGCCAGCCCAGGATGGCACCAGCTCTTTCCCGCGTGCTCTCCTTCCTTATTCCCTTGTCCTGTGCCGCTGCGGCACGCCCAGCCTCCCTTGCAGCTGGGCGCGGCCGCCCGCCTGAGCTCCCCAGCAGCCGGGCCGGAGGAGAGGCGAAGTACTCAGGACAGGGAGGCGCACACTTCCCCTTGCCCCCCCGGCCCATGCCTGCTGGCTGCAACGTGGGTATGCTTGTCACTACCTGGGGTCACGGGGCTACGGCCAATATCTTTGGGGACACTCAGCTGCAGCCTAGACTGAGGCCACCTTATGAAGCCCTGAGGCTGCTCACATTCAGGCAGGACATTTAGAGACAGGTAAACATTTAGAGACGGGTAAACGTCAAGCTCTTCAGGTCTGCCTTACGGGGTCTTTTTCCCCAGCAGCCGTAACGCAGTCCCCCGACTCTCTCTGAGGCCCCCTTGTCCTCTTAAATCCATTCTCCATATACAGCCAGACTGGTCTCCCGAAAACATAGGTCAGTCCACGTGACTCCCTGGCCGAGCGCCCGCAGTGGCTTCCTGTGGCAGGGAACCACGTGACAATGCAGGTGGGCTTCCGCACCCCGAGTGACTCTGACCTCAACTCACATGGACAGGGGGGAGGGCTTCCTTCCTGTTTCCCTTCCGTTTCATGGATTTGTGATATCCATCCATCAGTCTGTCAATGGATGCATGCATACCAGATTTCTTTCAGATATCTCTCGATACGCATCTATTATAACAAACAAAAAAACAAAGTAATTTCATCATGGTAAACACCCCCTTCCCCAACGGCAACACTCTTTTACCAACCAAGTCGACATTACAATGAGGCAGCTTTCTCTGGAAAGAGGACTCAGCCACTCCGAGACCAGAGACGGGTGAGTCAGGACTCGAACTCCTCACTGTTGGTTCCAGAAGACGCCGCTCAGAGAGTGTGGCTAAAAACTCATTTCGCTGCGTGTGTAAATCCAATCCACTCAGCTCAGCTCAAGAACCAGTGAGCATCTACCCACCAAACACCGCCTGGCGCTCTTCGGACACTGTGAGATACGGGGGCTGTGGGCAAGTCCCTTCCCTGAAAAAAACTAGCAACATTGTTGCCGGGGTATCGATCGTGTCTTTGCGCTCGGTAATTAAGTAACTGTAATAACCGCTAATATTTCTTGCATGTTTGCTGTAGGCTGGGTGCTCTCATAAGTACTCTTGAGTTACTGTTTCATCTTTACAATAACTGTTTGAGTAGATATTTTTCCCACTTTACAGATGAGGAAACTGAGGCACAATGAAGTGAAGCATGGTTGCACAACTAGTACGTGGGGGCTATGATTTAGTTATGCTATTCGTCTTCCCAGGAGGCTCCTAAAGACTGATGAAGGATGGGAAACATTCAGAGTGACCTCTCTGAGTTTCGGTGTCGTCTGAACACCAAGGATAGGTGCTGCGGATACTGCTCGCTGCCCTGCAACACCTGTTCTCCTCTTGTTTCCTTGTAACAGAATCTGAGCAACCCGTCATGTTAAAAACTACATTTCTCAGCCTTCCTTGCAAACAAATGCGGGCATGTGACTAAGTTTGGGCCAATTGGATGTAACCAGAAATATTATGCTGGGTTCTTGGGAACGTTTCTTGCAAAGGAAAAGACACTGGCCCTGCTTGGTCTTCTGTGTTTCTCACTTTTTCTGGTCTGCAAGACTATGGATATGGCTGGCATTCCAGCAACCACCTTGGGACAGGAAGTAATCATGAGAGAAGAACACATGCACCTGACTGTAGGAGCAGAAATAAAGCTGGGCCTGGGGTCTCGGACGTCATGCAACACTGTTCCAGCCCTAGACCACCCATCTCAGGGGTTTCTTTACGTGAAAGAAGAAAACACATTTGTATTTAAGCCGCCACTCGTTGGAGGGTGGAGTGGGGCGCGTGAGCTCTGTTGCTTTCAGCCAAATGCAATTCCTAACCGGTACGTGGGTCAGCTGGATCTTAGCTGAGATTTTTTTTCCATCTCTGCCATGGCATTATACGATCCTGCAGCATTGTGATTTGCACAGCGGGAGCAGGTGCAGCAGGCCGGAAAAGGCTTCAGAGGTTGACGAGGGCAGAGAGAGGGAATTCACGTGGGCTGCGAGGAACAGTGGGGTTTGGAATAGGCAATGGGATAGGACGGGCGGGGAGGGGAGTGCAGGAAACAGAGGAGACTGGCCCGGGCCGAGCGCGGTGGGAGCTGTCCAGAGAGTGCGGCCAACAGCGCAGCCCACCAAAGGTGCGAACAGGAGCGAATTCGAATAAGCACTTACTCAAGACAAACGGCATCGCCATTCCCAGGAACGGAAGCAATAACAGCCCCAAATAAGGCGCACTCTGACACGCATGAAATAATGTGCCCGGGCAGGCTCGGCGCCTTTAAAATAAATCATTAATAAGAGCCCTGATCAACCAAAGCACCCCAAACGCCTTTTCATCTCCTAATCAACAACACGGTCACCGAGTTAGTGTCACCAGGCAACTGTCCACGCTGCCTGTGATTGAAAGACTGATTTCTGGTGTTATTTTAGCACCACATAACGACACCTGTCAGTATTGTCTAATACATGGTCTGGGGGAAACCTAGAGCGGCCGACTCATACTGCACTCCCGACAGGAAAAGTAATTTTGTAATGGGAGGAAACTCAAGCTATTGTCAGCAGACAACCACAGCCGAGTATTTGCGTTGTGAAAAGTCAAATCACAACAACAACATTGACGACAACAAAGCATCGCTTTGGAGGGGCCCCGGAAGCACCCCCGGCAGGGTGGGCTCTGCAGGGCCACGGCGTGTCTGATTAGGTGCACGTGAGGGAGTGATCGTCCCGCAGGGAGGGACTGAGTGTGCCCACTGGTGACCTGAAAGTCCATCTCTGTCCCACAAATCCTAGGACATGCACGGACAATTCACAGTCCCAAATCCTGTAGATGGCAAGTCATGGATGACCTAGGAATGGAACACAGTTAACTCTTTCCTATGTAGTGTTTTAAATTTAAAAAAAAAAAAGTCACCAACATAAACATGTTAAAACTCTATTTGCTGCTTTTCTTGAAAAAATAAGTAGATCTTAAAATTTTTCAGTGTGGCTTGGCTTTTCCTGCCTGGCAAACATGGGCTGAGGCCTTTAGGCGGGGCAGGTGTTGGCCAATCCCCTTAGCACGTGTCAGGTGCACACCTGAGCCATGTGGTCTCCGCAATTGTGTGTGCTTGAGATGATGCAAATAACCTGCATTGTAGGATGCAAACACACAACTCAAGTCGTCAATAATTTTCACGCAATGGTAGACCCAAACTGATACCTGGGGTTGCATATTTTCTAAATAACATTTCATGAATATTATTTAGAAAAATATATGTTTCACAATTGGCTAACAGCAGTGAGCTTTGTGGTTCAGTCCCTCCCCTATCCGGGTTCTCGACTCACTGACATTTTCCCACCAGCTTTGGTCACCGTGCAGAGCCCGTCCCCTTCCCGGAGTTCCGCAGTGACAGCCCGGGACAGGGACTTTCTTACCATGGCCAGCGGGATGATCCCGATCAGGTCCTTCTGACTCACATAGATCTTGGACACCCCCAAGTCCGACGTGATCTCTCCCGGGTATTCCACCTGCCACGTGACCAGCTGAGTGGCCGGCAGGTCACTGGGCTCTTCTACTTCTAGGTCGATCTGCATGACCTCCTGGGAGGTGCCACCCACACTGCAGGGAAGAGAAAGAGGAGGACAACTTTGAGGGGCTGTGGCACGGCCATGCTTGGCAGGTAACAGGTAGCGCTTGGCTATTTCTCCGTGTACCCCGTGTGCACACGTGTGTTTACACCGCCCCCGTGAACAGCGTTCAGAGATGCAATCCCCAAAAGGGAAAAGCCATCCTCTGCGGCATTCACCCAGGGTCCCACGCCATCACTGCATTTGCCCAACCCCCTCTGCCCCCAGGGGGAGTCAGCTGCCACGAGCAGGTGTTGGTGGATAAGGACGGGAAACCGTGACTGCATTTCTTAAATGCGTCCTTCCGCTCTGCACTAGGACTCTTCCCCTCACTCCCGCACATTTCTGTGCCGCTTATATTGGGTTTCCCAGAGCCACAGAATGCTCAAGTTGGGGGCACAGGGTTGTAAGGGCTTCAGAGGGCGACGCGGCTCGTTGCCCAGCGGGGGAGAGAGACAAGACTGCAGAGGAACAGAGGCAAGGCGTGAAGCAGACGGCAGGGCCAAGGGAGTCCTGCTGACGAGCACGGAGAAGTCGCCAGGTGTTACCTGGAGACAGGAGTAATCGTGACAAATGCTAGTTTGCAGACATCCCGTGGTCCTATAGGCACCCGGAAAGAAATTCAACCTGGGTTTTCAGGATTTATCTTTGCAGCTATTTAAGTTAGTTTAATTAGCCAGCTGCTAGTTTTTATATAACATCTGCTCCCCCACGTGACGGATGGAAAATGGCAGGTTTGGTGCCCGCCACTCCCTGAGGGGCAGGTGAGAGTGTGCAGGTGAGAATTCACACAGGTGGCAGCTGAGAAAGATGCTTCGTGAGCCCTAGCGACCAACGCAACGTCTACCCATCACATCCATTTCTAAAGATTCAAATTTTACATCTTTGCAGAACGACCGCCACACCGTGACGTTTGGGAGGATCAGGCTGCATATGTGACGATGGTATTATGTACGGAAACATTTTTTATCACGCCGTCCAACCCGCGCAAGTTTCTCAGCAAGCAGCTCGGAGACAAATGGCAGCGGGGCTCCCGGGGGTCTTTCGCTACCGAAAGCTCGACGCTCGTCCTCGAGGCCCCATCAGAAGAACGAGCACAAGCGGTTGGAGGAGGAGGAAAGAGACGTTTCTTAATTTGTCGGCAAACGAGGAGAAGGGAGACTCCCGTCTAAAAACATCCTTGCCTAACTAATAAGCAGAAATGCGGAGCTTTTTAAAGGGTGGGTTCTTAGTTTTAGGCGATTGTTGTTCAGCTATAGTTGATGACTTTAACTGTCCCATCTCCGCTGAAGAGAATCCTGTGACGTCCACTAGGGATGTCCACAGCACAGGCACCTCCTGAAGCACAGAGAGCAAAAGACGTCCCCTGCCCTTCCACACCTGTGGGAAGAGAGGTGACTGCTCCGTCACGCTCTCGTCCTAAGGTAAGGGACGAGGTGGAATGCTGCAACTTGACTCCAATGAGCTAGCAGAGAGAGGAGGAGGAGGATGAAGGGGAGGAGGGGAGGGAGCAGAGTGACGAGATCAAGAGAACTGCAGAGAGAAAGTTGCAGAGCTTAATTAAGCCGCCACCCCTCGCGTGGACCCGGAGTGGCTGCAGCGGGCTGTGAGCAGAGCATGGGCAGAAGAACGTACCTGTCTCTCAAACCCTGCAAGACCCACTCTCTCTCTGGGCTCCTGAAAGGCAGACATTTAGCTCTTTGAGCAGCAGCAGCTATGATAGGAACTGGGAAAAGAAAAAACAAAAAAAAAAACGCCTTGGCCGCTGTGGACTTTTTCCCTTCCCCGACCTTTCTTTTCACAAGCCACACGCAGGTGTGTTTTTGGATCCCCTAAACTGACGTCATTATCCGCAACTAGAGGACACTGGGGATGGGATGCTAGAAGGCACCTTTGTTTCTGTATTTGGCATGTGTGAGAATTTTGGTACGACTTTCCCCTGGCTGAGATGGGATGCCCGCTCTCTTTGGGCTGCGCTGGGCCACACCTTCTATTTTTCGTCGCAAAGAAAGGGAGATTTATAGGACGGAGTTACTCAAAGCTGACCATGGGGCCGTGGCAGTTTCCACGAAGCAGTGACTCCTCACATACAGTAAGGTGGCCCTACGCCATCCATCCGCCCTGCGTCATGGTCTACTCCTGTCTCCTTCCAGGTACCCTGGCTGCGACTACAACTAGGAAATCCTTCCCTCCACTGGAACACTGGGCTTCTCTCGCAACCCAGCCCCATGCTTCTGTTTTTGGAGTTCACTTTATTAGAAATACCTAACAAATCTCTCCATATATTTAAGCTCTTTCCACAAGATCCACTTATGACACCACCAACAGCAATAATTTAATAAGTGATCTATTTGCTTCATCTAGTTTTACTCTCTCTGTAACCTTATGTAGTTCTTCTACAAAATTAGATTTCTTCCTTTTCCTTAGGCCTCCTACCAGCCAAGATGTGACAGCAACCAGGTCTCTTTGCTGCTGACTGTGTCCTCTCTTTGTGAAGTGGGGACGAAACACCCCTACGTTGGGAATTCTTAGGCTAGGACCACAATGACCTTCCGGAAGGCCATGCATCTTGACCTTGTATGGAAGACATGGCACGCCTGTGTGTTTCTTGAAAGGTTCCTTCCCCCACATGGGCTTCTCAATAGCTCTAATGCAATAAAATCCTGAGCTGGGTTCCTGATAATTTCTATCGTACATTCTGCATAGGGAGACCTCGCTTTGGAATGTCTCATCACGTGTATCTTGGCGAATCATTGGAAATTTGAATTTTCATAACTTTTTGTAAATATTTAACACCTGAGAGCTTCCAGGACTCTTGCACGTTTGGCAATATTGATCATTCTTTCATGTTTAACTCTAAAGCCTAGGAGGGTGACTTTCGGCCTGATTGCCAGAGCACGTGCCCTGAGAAGACATGTTTATCCTTGCTCCGTTTTGCACGTACGATACAGAAGGGAATCTGATGACTGTCAGGACTTACGGTCGGTCTGTAGGAGACAAATGCAGCAAGGTTAAAGGGAAGTTTACATCTGGTTAGAGCAACATCCACCCTACTCACTCATCAGAATTGCCCGGAGGAACCTCACAAATAAACCAACGACCAGGTACCGCCCTACGGAATCCTGACTGTTCTTGAGTGGAGCGAGGCATCGGCTTCCTTCCTTCCCTCCTTCCCTCCTTCTACTTTTCTGCCTTTATTTTTTATCCAGGAGATTCTAACATGCAACCGGGATTGTGAACAACTAAGCTGGAGGCTTATAAAAGTTTACTCGTGTGGGTATCTGTGCTCTCAGAAGTATCCCTTATATAATGGCACTAGAAATAGAGTGTACTGAGTTGGCGGATTTGGGAGACGTGATTGGCAGTGATTTAATAAATGGAGTCATCGAAACCCATTTTGTTGGCACGGTAGATGCTTTGTTTTACGCTGAAATAATTTGTTTAGTAAACAATAAACATTTCAAGTAGGGTCACTTCAGTCTACATTACAAACATTGTAGCTGATTCATCAATTCGTTTCATTTCGAAGTGAGTAAATGGAGACACTGGTGAAATGAGGAGGAGAAAAAATTTGAATTTGAGGTGTCCATGAGTATGAGCAGGGAGGGGACAGAGTTCCCACCAAGGGGACACAGGGCAGACCTGGACTATTCAGACATCACTTCTGGTGGCCCTAGACACAGCCCCTCCCAGCCAGCCTCCCCCGTCCTCCCCATAGGTGAGTCGATAAAGGCGAGTATTGATAGGTGATTATCAACAAAGGTGAGCACTTGATTTGGGAGCCCCGTGGGGAAGACAGCATCGTGATTTAGTTTGGGCAGGTTTTACACAGAGGACAGAGTGGTCGCCTAGGGAAAGGCTCGGAGCTGTGTCAAATTTGTAAAGCCGGAAGCATTCTGGGCATGGGACCTGCCTATAGTTTTAGTTTCTCCCACAGGTGTGGCTGCTACCAGTGTAGGTGAGCCCCAAATCCATCCTCCTTCCCTGCCTTGCTTGCCATCGTCCACAGCATGGAAGGGAACCGAAGGGAAGTGCAGGAGGGGACTCAGCCTCTTCCGTGCACCTCAAATACCACCTGGCTGACTCCATGCATGTGGATTTGGAGGTATCTTTTAGCAGTCTAGTCCCTTTGTGCAGGAAAAGGAATAAAACCTCCTTAATTTGGACAGCTCTTCTCATTTCTCAATAACCTTCACTGGTGCGCACTCCTTTGTGCATTGGATTCAAAATCTAAACCGTTCCACTAGAAAGGGATTCCTTTAAACAGACAAAGTCAAAACTGCTGGCCATCAGCGACAGCCTGGCATGTGCTTTCAGAAAACACGGCCCCGGGGCAGCCCAGACACAGACAAGAACCACGCCATCCAAGGCCAAAGGTCAGAAACCCAAGAACAAAAAACCAGACTGGAGGCAGTGCAGGACCACCTCGAGTGGCCACCTCTCAAGGCCGGAAAAGGACATCTTTCCCAAGAGAATAAATCTTATTTGGGGATTCTCCTGCATCTATTTCCAGCGTGATGCAACAACTAACCTTTATTGGGTATTTTTAATGTGCCAAGCACGATCTTAAGAGCTTCTTGTGTCTTACCTCATATGTCATGTTCACGGTACTCTAATGAATAAGGTGATGTGAGTCCTCCCAGTTTAAAGAGGAGAAACCTGGTCTCTAAGAAGGTAGAGATGTGTCCCAGTCACCCCGCTAATAAGTGAAGGGGTCAGGAGATCCGGCTGCAGAATGCTTTCCCTAATCCCGTGTTATACATCCTCACCTCTTTCTTCAGCGCAAGGACGGGCACCCTTCTGAGAACGAGGACCGCTAACGCAACTTCCCGCCCCCTCTGCAAACACAGGTCAGCACGTGGATACACAGCTTACTTGAGATCTTAGCTAGGGATGCTTCAAATACATGGTTCAGAAGCAAAGCTGGGATATTTCTGTAACAAGATCCTTTGAAATCAGCTTTGCCTTTAGGGTCTTGTGCCAACTCTTAAGTTGCATGATATGTCTATAAATCAAAGTAGAGACATGGCAACAACAGCGTTAGATGCAAAAGCTTCCCATCCGTGTGGGGAGATCGAAATAGACACTGTAGACAACGCAGATCAATGTAGACATTGACCCGTGAGCATTAGAACTATTTAGAGAATGCATTTGAGATGCAAGTCGGTGCGTCTTAAAGCTACCTATATTTTTTTTTTCCAGAAGAGAAAACCAACATATTATGATAGGTCCTTAAAAAGCATGCCAACGACCAAACTTCCCTGCAGCCTCCCACTCGGGCTCCTGGCTGCCGGCGCCTGCGTGAGTGTTTGGGGTAGCGTGGAGCGGTGGGTGGGGGAGAGCGGAGGGAGAAATTCCATTTCCAACTTAGGTTTTTCCAGATGGTACAATAAAGCATATATTGGTAAAATTTCTGCAAACAAAAGTGAAGCCAGAGAGAGAGAGGGCTAATCTAGTATCTGAATGACCCTTTCTTTAGAAAGTTTAGAAAAGAAATGACCCTTTCTTTAGAATGTTCTACACAATTCGGAGCACTTTCTAAAGGTCATATGAATGAGAGACATCGATTTTTAGGTAGGAAATCACGATGGATGATGTCGGCATTCCTCCCAAATCCCCCCACATCCCTTTTTACCGTTCCCATCTAACCTAACCCTGGCTTCTGTGTGCTTTTGGTTTTAACAATCTGTACCTGCAACTTTACTCGGGTAAGTCTTTTTGAGTTTCTGGCGCTACCTGGCCCACAGGTGCAAAGAGCTGGAAACGCCTGAGAACGTATTACCCTCGGAGGTGGCCCTTGCACGGAGTCTGTAAATACCGGAGCACCAAAGCCCCGGTCCCCTGCCTCTTGTTGGGTCAAAGTCCGTGGGGCACTGTCCACACTCCAGAGTCCCACACAGGACCAGGTGGAAGCTCCTGTCCCCCTGACTTCACCTGAAACCTCCGTAGGGCCCTGCCCGCCCTATCCTGCCTCCCCGGGGCTCTTACTGGGTTCTCCTGGGAGCATTTCCTTCATAAAGCAATTGTGCACAGATCCTTGTCTTGGAGTTTGCTTCTAGGGAAACTAAAGGAATTTTATTTTATTTTTTAAGAGGATATCAAAGTCAATTTGCAAATGCTATGTGAAAGATTCTGGCAATAAAAGAGCAGAGAGGAGGGAGTGGTGGGTGGAGATGGCGTCATCCCAGGTGCTGGGCAGTGCCAGCTCCACTTTGCATGAGTTCTCCAGACCAAGCCCATATCCACCTGCGATGGCATTTTGGAAATTTGCATCAGACACGGGCCACAAGACGTCTCCCAAACGGAAGAGCTGTGGTCCTCCTTCCCCGTCTCCCCTTCTTCACATCTCATTTCCAAGATTACAATAAGGATATTACTCGAACCAATTGCTGCTTCTTAGATATTATCACAGTATTAAAGTTTTCCATTACTGACATCTTCGCTCTGACTTTTTCATTAGCATTTTCAGTATAAGAAAACCTTTCGTTATAAACTAAAATATGCGTGATCCCTTGAACGTATGTACTGCATAATGAGATTTTTTTTTTATCACCATAAATTTGTCTTCGCATGCCAACTATTTCTACCTTATAATACCCTGAGGTCATTCTGGAGAACAAAAAAGTGGACAGGTTGTAGCGTGAGCTGAGTCAGTCAGCATTTCTCTCTTTTGTTCCTCTGCTTCCTTGTTCCGTATCCCGATATCTTCCCCGTCTACTCAGTCATCCAAATGGTAGTTCTGGGTTTCTTGTTCTTTGCTGGCTACTGTCCTGGGTGGCGGGGACTCAAGGCTTAGCTACAGATGACTCAGCTCGAGTGGTGGCCGGGGTCGGGCACTGGCTCCTGAGGTCTGACCCTGCAGGTCTCTGCCCCGCTCCACACGCAGCAGCATCAGGTGGGGAGCGTGAACTTGGCCACGGGGGAGTGTTTGCACCATGGGAATTGGCAGACACCACCAACCAGGGCTTCTTCCCCCTGCCCAGTTCCCAGAGAGGACACCGCTGATAGTGGCTGATTTTCCAGAGCACACCTGTGTCTGTGGGGAAGACGGACATTAAATAAACAATCGGATTGACACACACAAACTGGCACCTGCAAGAAAGGATGAGAAGCAGAGGAATGCATGAGAGAAGAACTTGTTTTGAGGACCTCATGTAGGTTAAGGACGACTTCCCGACATTCTTGCTGGGGATGCGATTGTCATGAAGAGTGAGTGGGGAGACAGAGGGGACTCCAGGCAGAAGGACCCCCGTGCACGCAGGCTCTGTCACTGCAGAGAGCAGAAACACGCCACAAAAAGCCAAAAAACCCCACGTGGCAGGACTCGCCAGGGGCCTGGGATCACAGCATGAGATGCGTCGAGATGTGGGCAGGACAAGACCACCCAGGTCGTTTTAAACCACACGGAGCATCATCTTTTTCAGAGTCGGCAAACTGCAGCTGGTCAGTCCAGCCCAGCCATAGCTTGTTTATGCACAGCTCCTGAGCTAAAAAAGGGTTTTGTATTTTTGAATGTTAAAAGAAAAAGAATATGTAGCATAGAAAGTGTATGGCTCACAAACCCTAAAATATTGCAATCTCACCCTTCCAGGAGAAAAGCTTGCCGATCCCTGCTCTTTATCATGAGAAAAAATGGGAAATTACTAAAGACTTTTAAAATAATAAAATAACATTTACTTCAATAGGTAATTTGCCTGGGAACGTCTTCTCTAGAAGACAGTATGACGTCACAAGTCAAATACTTATTCTCGCTGATAATGAGTAAGTGTGAATTCAAGAGTTGACCTGAGACTGCTCTGGGTAAGAAGAACAGGAAGATGAATGAAGGGGCAGAGATACGCACAGCACTGCGGTATGAGTTGCCGTAAGGATAAGAATGTACAGACCAGGCCGGGCGTGGTGGCTCACGCCTGTAATCCTAGCACTCTGGGAGG
>VBSM01000883.1:1219743-1235594 GCA_008086735.1 Cheirogaleus medius | reverse complement strand
TTAATCAAATTTGTGGAAGAAGTAGGGAGAATGTATCATTGAAAATAGTTGTTCTTGATAAAATGACTTTTTTTTTTTTACCTTTGGGTAAATACCCAATAGTGGATTGCTGGACTGAATGGTAGGTCTACTTTTATTTCTTTGAGGAATCTCCATACTGAGGAATTTCCATAGAGGTTGGACTAGTTGGCAGTCCCACCAACAGTGGATAAGCGGTCCTTTCTCAGAAAGGTTTCAACAGAAACCTCTGTTGTTTGGGGACTTTTTGATAAAAGCCATTCTCATTGGGGTTAGGTGATATTTCCTTGTGGTTTGGTTTGCATTTCCATTTATGGCAGCACAACTCACAGCCACAAAGATGTGGAATCAACCCAACTGCCCATCAATGCATGACTGGACTAATAAAATGTGGTACATGTATGCCATGGAGTTCTACTCAGCCACGGAAAACCTGAATTAATGCCTTTTGCAAAAATCTGGATGGAACTGGAGAACATTCTCCTCAGTGAACTATCTCAAGAATGAAAAACAAACACCACATGTGCTCACTATTAAATTGGAGCTAACTGATCGGCGCTCGTGTGCACAGATGGAAGTAAAATTCAGTGGAAATCATGCAGGTGGGAGGGAGAGTGGGTGAAATCACACCCAACAGGTACAATGTACACTGTCTGGGTGATGGCCACACTTATAACTTGGACTCAAGCAGTACAAAAGCGATCCATGTAATCAAAACACCTGTACCCCCGTACTATTCATAAATAAACAAACAGTTGTTCTCAACCTGAACGGCACGGTAGAATCACCTGGGAAGCTGCAACTGAGGCTGAGCCTGGGTACCCGGGTTTTCAAAGCATTCAGGTGATGCCGCAGAGAACTCCTGCTTACTGTGGATCTCAGCCCGCTCAGCATATTAGAACCACCTGAGACCTTTACAGACCGATGTCCGAGCCCCAGCCCCAGAAATTCTGATTTTAAATCGATCTGGAGGATCTCAGCAATAATTTTTTAAAGCGTCTCAGGGGACCCTACAAGCACCCAGAGTTGGAAACAGGTGATGCAAACATTTTAGGGGGACAGAGTGATGCACAGTTGTGATGAAGGTCAAGATGGGATGTTAATGTCCAGGAGATAAACTTGGGCGTCAAGACTCTGACTCCTGGAGAAAAAAGTCAGCTCTACCTTTCCGGGGGAACTACCACAATCCCATTTCAAATAGGGTGACCAGCGATGGTGCCATGGGCTGAACCGTGTCCCCCCCCCCAACATTTATATGTCAAAGTCCTAACGCGCAGCACCTCAGAATGTGATTATCTGGAGACGAAGCTCTTAAAGAAGTAATTAGGGGGTAAAAGAAGTCACTGGGGTAGGTTTTGTTCAAGTAAATTAAACTGGAGACCAGGCCTGAAGAATCCCTGAGCAGAAAAAAAGCAGTTAGGCTTCACCAGTGACCTAGACCTTGCTTGATTTGCAAACATAAGTGAAACTTAACTGGAGCTATTTCTCATAAATTTATATATTCAAGACAAATGGAACTTAAGCGCAATCAATTTGAAGCAACCAACAGACTTATAATTCTACAACTAAGGGTTTTCCAATGGAATAGAGCGAATGAGATAACTGTGGAACAGCAACCAATGAAACATTTCCTTTGCGGTCCTTCCAACCCCACCCCATAAGCCTCCCCACCATGCAACCCCTCAGCGGAGCTCCCGAACCACTTCTGGTGTGAGGCTGCCCCATGCATGAATTCCTACCTCCTCAAACTCTTTAAACATTTTATTGTGCTTCAGTTTACCTTTGTAACAGGTACTAATCCAGTAAGACTGCTAACCTTAGGAGAAGAGGAGATTAGGATACAGACACACACAGAGGAAGACCACGAGAGGACACAGGGAGAAGGTGGCCATCCGGGCACGTACCAGCCAAGGACAGCGGCCTCAGAAGAAACCAACCCCGCCGACACCTGCTTCTCAGACTTCCCGCCTCCCAGCACTGTGGGAAAATAAATTCCTGTTGTTGAAGCCACCCAGGCTGTGGGACTTTGTTTTGGTAGTCCTAGAAAAATAACATGGAAGGCATCTTCAGGGACTGGACATCTCGAAGGTGTTCTTACTTGAGACAGGGTGTGACAAGGGGACAGGGGAGGGAAGAACATATGAGCTAAGCTCTCAACCTGCACAGAGAAATGCTCAGAGAAAAGGCAGAATAAAATTAACTCTTCTTTTTAATTGTTAAGATGTTTCCAAGGGCGTATTCTGCTATATTCCGATGTCCCTTCTGTGAAAATCAACAAAAGACATTTTGTTCCAGTCTTGTCGTGAAGCGGAACTGCATCTCCCTCCAGGAGCTGGTTTGGTTTCGCTTTGTGATTACTGCGAATCTCACACGCACTCGTATTCTTTTGTCCGGCGGCCACAAGGACATTTAGAAAGAAATGCCCGGTCTCCCTCCCGCCACGGTGCAGAACCACGTGCTGTGAGTTTCTGCTACGAATCCTAACTTGATTTTACTATTTTCTCCCCATATTTTCCTTTTGTGTGGACTCCCTTGATCATTTTCCTTTCCTGTGTTTAAACAGGGTAACCCAGTCACTTCAAATCATTTTTGGAATGCAGTCAGGATAAATAAACTACGAAATATGATCTTCAGTGTTCCTGACCGGTGATCACCATCTTCAGACAAAGTCAACACATCACCCTATTTTGTACTCTTGCCGGTTCTTGCAATTGCTGGACAGCGTCCTGAAATTTTGCGCACACCCCTTTGAAAGGCATGTCATCATGACAGCCTCTTTCTTCTTTCAAGGCCACCCTGGGATAATCATTCCTTCAAAGCGAAACTTCAAGACATACTGGAGAACAATTATTAGGTGCCCCACGCCGCAGAGGGGGCCGTAATTAGGAGATGTGAGGATGTTTCCAGGGTGGGAATTCACACATCACATGTGCAGGTTTGCAGAGACCGACACGTCCAGCCTCTGAGGCCGTCCTCCGCGGCCAACGCGGATAATCCGACGTGGATCAAAGCAACGTCACTTTCAGCCGCGCGGCTCTCTGGGAGCGGTCTTGCCGCCCGGCACTCTCGAAACTAATTGAAAGCTGTTGTCAGGCTGCTCCCTGAAACTCAGACACGTTTAAAGTTCGCCATCACCAGGAGTCGGTTTCTCAGGAGCTAATCAAAGGTTTTAGGGGGGAACCCGAGACAGGTAATTTCAAAGGCAGTTGAAAGCTGGAGAGCTTTGGCTGAAACAGAAAATTAAATAATGGGGTCTCTCCAAGCTTTGCTAGTTCCTCTGCAGGGCTGCATGCCCCGAAGCAGATGTGCCCCGCACGCAGCAGATGTGCTGCGTGCCCCGAAGCTTCCGGCTGGTTCTAAGTGGAGGAGGGCTGCCCGTTCCCACTCAGCCACGCGCCGGATCCCATTGACTGGCTGTGGGCGCTCGGTGAACCGTGGCACGGCCCAGTGATTTTGTAATGTGGCCGCTGCCGTTACCGCTTGCCGCACTTTTTCAGTGGGGACTCAGACGCCACAGGGAAAGTCCAGTCCACAGGGGTCTCGGAGGCCGACGGTATAAATTTCGAAACGTCTTAAGCAGCTTCGGGGAGGGAAACAACACGTGCAAGCTCTGAGCATTCTTTTCCGTCAAAATGTGCCTTTGGATGCTGTCGGGAGGTAATCACCCGGGAATGCCGGTGCACTTACCCAGAGAGGTCCCCTGAGACGACGCCACTAATTCAATCAATGGATTGTGTGTAATGAACCCGATGATGGGTAATAAACGATGGAAATGCGTCATCCTGGAGAAAGCTTCCATTCCGATACGTGATTTAATGTCGCGGAAATGCTGGTTAGCCCTGTCTTTCGGGGCTGTTCCTGTTCATTCCAGGTCTGAATTTGGCCGCCACTCTGCCGCGTCAACTACACACGCAGAGAGTCAGGTATGGATGGGTAGTGAAATTGCAAGCTTAATAATTTGTCGTCGGTAAGAATAGAAAGAAAATGAGACTGCACAGTGCTCAGAGTGCAGAGACCAGCAGTACCTGTCTCCCAGGTCACTCGTGAAACATGAATGAATGAATGAATGAAGCTGTGATAACAATGTCTCCTTCCACAACCAGACATCTGGATTGAGAACCAATGAGAACACAGCTGTTGAAGCTGTTTGAGAATTAACCATGAAGTGCACATTTCCCAACACACCTGTGGGTAGTAACAACATAATGTCTAGACTCTGGGACTCCTCACCTGGCGTAGTTGAGCTTCTATAGAAGAAACGCACTGAAAAGGTGTATTTTATGAGAGGTAGTTGGCAGTAAGGTTTTGCATATAAATTTGGATGTTAGGAAGAGAGAAGCAGCTTGCCTATAGACCGCTTGTCGTAGTCTGTTTGGCTGCTATAACAAAATACCATAAACTGGGTGACTTAAAAACAGCCTAAACTTATGTCTCACAGTTCTTGAGGAGGCACATTTGGTGCTTGGGGAGGGTCTGCTCTTGGGCTCAAGGTGGCTGTCTTCTTGCTGCGTTCTCACACGGTGAAGGTAGCAAGGGAGCGTCTGGTGCCTCTGTTATATACAGGGCACTAACCCCATCCACCAGGGCTCCACCCTCATGACCTCATCACCTCCCAAAGGCTCACCTCCTAAACCATTGCATCGGGGGTCAGGTTTCAACACGTGGATTTAGGGAGGGGTCACACACAGAGCATAGCAACCCTGCTGAACCTTGAAGTCCACTTTCTCACCATGCAAGTAGCAAACTCAAGATGTCTTTACAGGGCTTTATGACGCCTCTGTCTTTGTGTTACTTCCTGGACCTTAAGAATGGCCTGGCACCTTAGAGAGAGGGTCCGGTACTTCTGCATTTCATCAATTCTGAGATGAGGGTTTTTGTTTGCTTGGTGTCTTCTTCTTTTTTTTTTTTTTTTTTAACATTTTAACGTCCGTGAAATGGGCATGATGATGTTGTCTTTGTGAACTCGGTTGCTTTTCCTAGTGGTATAACTGAACATCTGCAACCTTTTGACATTTTAGTCGACAATCCACTTCAAGGAACATTTGAGGGAGGGATGTGAGTCGTGGTAGTACTCTGAAAACCGTCCATTGACATCTTCTGTTAATACCAAGAAAGTGCCAAAAATCTCATGTGTAGAAGAGGTGGCAAGTGCTTGGAAGGAAATTCTGAAGACAGTAGTTGAGAATCCCTTTTCACAGGATGCTTGCCTCCTGAAGGTCAGGGGGCCACACCCATATTTTGGAAAAATGGGTCATGATGATTTAGAGTTGATGTGATTAAGAGGAGGTATACTCGATGTGAAGAGGTTGGAAAGAACATAAGCAATTTATTTCGCTTTTACTTTACTTTTAGGTATATACAAGAGGGGTATCTGAGATAAAGCCCGGGTCTAAACGAGATCGTTCCTTAAGTGTAGAAAATTTTGAAAATGAACTATTGTGTCATAGTTCAAAGGGCATATTTCCTTATCAAAATAATATGTCATAATCTATAGAATTTTAGATCCACTAGAAAATGATAACAGCATCCATTTACATGATGCCGCAATTATTTAAAAATAAGGTCCATGTTAAAAAATATTGCACAAATATATAATAAGCTGCTAATTGTCTTTATGATTCACTGAGCAAATTATATGAGAATTATATTGAATTATATGAGGAAACATATAATTCAAAGAGCAAAATTTCCCATTTCTCACAGGAAATGATTCTAAAATGATCAATACTCAAAGTTTCTATTTTTATCATATTGATAATTAAGCATTTTCATTGTAAGTTATATTGATATGATTATAGTTTCCCAGGCAGTTATTTAAGAAATAGCAGAGAGAGAATCCTTTACCCAGCTTCTCTCAGTTGTAATGTTTTTCATGATCACAGTGCAAACATCACAGTCAGGACGTGGACATCCATGCAGTCCACGGATCAGATGGCCCCAGTTTTTCTCGTATCGTTTGCATATGTGTGTGCGCACACATGCGTATTTAGTTCCAGACCACATCATCACATGCATTGGATCGTGTATTCATCACCACCGTCGAAATACCAGACAGTTCTAGCACCACGAGCATCCTCCTGTTTCTATTTTATAGAAGCACCTACCTCCTCCCTCCACCCCGATCCCCAGCGGCCACTACTCTGCTCCTTCACGCCCGAATCTTTATCATTTCAAAAATGTGATATGAATGGAATCGCACAGTACTCTACCTGTTAGAACCGGACTTTTTCTTTTCACTCAGCATAACTTTCTGGAGATTCTTCCAAGCTACTGCATGTATCATTAGTTCAGTCCTTTGTATTGCTAAATTAAGGATTTTTTAAAGAAAGAAAATGGGTATGCGATCATTTGAGAACTGTATGGAATGGCTATCTAGGTAAATGTGCCATTTTTGTGGCCTACCTAAGTAACAGAAGAGCCCCTTCACGCTGGGGGGGGGATAGCAACTTTGATATAAATCACCCCAGTCCATTCGATCACGCCTGTGAAATAAGAAAAGGGGTGAAGGAAGCAGATAAAACTCGCAGGCAATTCCTGAAACCCTTCCTCGCAGACGCCCTGTGATTTCTTTTTGAGCCCAAGTTGTTACCAAGAGCAACTATGCCAACTGGTATTTGATTTCTTGTTTCTTCTGCCCTACGAGATATACAAATAAGCAAGAGACAAAGTTGCCAAGGAAAACCTAGCAAAGCAGGGAGAAGATGCTCTGCATGACTCGGGATGGATCATCTACCTTTGAGAACATGGGAAAACACTTCCTTCCACACTTCCCACCAACTTGTACTTGCAGCTTTTCCTTGCAATTAAGGTTTGGGACATCCTTTCTGTGTTTGAGACTCGACTTAGCAAACACTTCTAGAGTGTCTACTGCCGTCTCTTAGGTAAATTTTTAATGGTTCTCATGGTGCCTAGGAGGAAATTTCAACACGGCCAGGTTATCAGATATTTTCCCCCCCGGCTCTGTGATTGTGACGTGAAAAGCCAGTGTTTGATTCCGGGCAGTCTGACTCCAGAGCTGCCGATACTCTCCCCTTTGTATTTCTCAGACTTTCTGTGGAAGGATGTGATGTCGGCAGGAGGGCACAGGGGGTACACAGGTGAAGCGTGACGAATTCTCACAAAATGAGCTCCTCTTGTGGTCAGCATCTACATGAAGTCACGGGACGCTGACCGCATTCCGGAAGTTCCCTGTCCGGTTTCTACTCTCTGCCCAACATGAGCACTTACGTGGCTTCTATTACTTAAAGCTCAGATTAGCTTAGCTGCTTTGGTGCTTTATGTAAACAGATTATACTGATCACACTCGCCGGTGTCTGGCTTCTTTCCCTTAACGTGAGCTATTGCCGTGTGCAGTTGTAGGTCTTCCGTTCTTGTTCTCAAAAACCACTTTTGCCCGCGGTGGCAAAGTATGTATTACGAGAGCCTGTTACATTTCAGGAGCAATTCAAATTTCCATCCTGCCACCAAAAAGGAACTTCCATCCAGCAGCTCATTTAAATACCAAACCCTCCCACTTCTGTCTGGTCATCAAACATCAATTCAGAAGCTGGTTTACAAAGCTCTTTCTTCGAAATTCACCACCTTTCAAAGCCATTGCCATTTTAATCAAGATTGGAGCATCTGATCACAGTTTTTGGAGCACTTAAATTCCTTCTAGTCCATTAAGTTGACAAGGGGCACTCAATTACCATAGTATAATCATCACTGGAAAAGCGTCTGCAGGCAATACTCACAGCTTAGAGATTCGCTCTAGCAAAATAATAACTGTTGGCTGTCCATCATGTTGAAAGATACTGCTGGACCCGAGATCCCTCCGGTCCAGCTGGGGGGCTTCCAGCTAAGGTGGTTTGTGAAGTGGGACAGTGTGGCCCATCCACTGCTGTAGTCCTGACCATCTGATAACAGACAACATAAAGTCCTAAATCTCAGGTGTTAAAAAAAAATATTGATTCAGTTGGATCAGCCACAGAGAAAAGAGGGAATCCCTAATTATTAGCATTGAAGGTCAATGTTTATACCACAGCATCTCGTTCATCTAGCTTGCAAGAGATTTAGAAACTTGGCTTCTTTGTATAAATATGTAGGGTTTTGGAAAAGTAAGGAATGAGAATTGGGATGAAAACACGTGTAGTCACCATTCTCCTGAGAGCCAGAGAGCCGAGGACAGGAGGGGAAGTCTTTACCGATGGCTGTTGGTGCTACCGCGGTCTGTTCTCCCCTCTCCGTCTTTGGTAGAATTGTTATTAAATCTGTAATTTTTTGTTTGTGTTTTCTCTTGGCGTGAGCCTAGTTGCAGGGGACAAACAAACCTATTGTTTATGGAAAAGTATTAATGACACACAGGATCATTGAGACGCTAGGCTGAGCTTCCACCTCGTAGGAATAACTCCCAAAGCCACATCTCACAGAACGGGACCACCAAGAAGTTGCAGTCTCTGCCCCAGCCAGAGAGCTGTGGAGTCCTGCAGGCCACGCCCAGATGTGGGGCTGTCCACGTGAGCTGTCAGCTCCAGTCTGCACCAGCAACGGAAGAGGACCCTGGCCTGCTTCTCTCCCTGTGTGGCCCAGGTCCAAATCCAAGTTTGCATGTGTGAATCTGATTGGAGAAGCCTAAATCACACCCAGAAGTTCTCACTGCAAAGCACCTCTGGGAAACGTGGTCCTCAGCTGCTCACGAGGACAGAGGGACCCGTAAGCCGACCAGCCCTCAGCGCGCAGCATTTAGACACGGTCAACAGAAACACAAAATGCCCATTTCATCACCTCGTGAGTGTAAGTCAACCCTACAGACAACCTTTGTCGAAGTTGAGATTTCCACTGATGAAGAGCAGTGGTTCTCTGCCTTTGATGCACAGCGGATTTCCATGGAAAACTTAAAACATACAGAAATCTGGGTCCCAGCTCTGCTCCCAAGTCTGGTCCACTCAGCCTGGTGGGCACAACCAGAGCCAAGGAGCTCGGAGCTACGCAGCACTGTGGTCACGCAGGGTTGCTATCTTCTGAAAACCATAGAACCCCACAGACTGTGTAAAAGTTGCGCTTATAGAGTCAGGACCGAGTTGCCCAAATATGTAACACGTACACACACACACACACACACGTGCACACACACACATGTGCACACACACACACAATTTGAAATCGTACTCCGAAGGCTTGCATAGCACCTGCTCATCATGAGCAAAGAGAAAGTGTTTGGGGGGCATTTTAATTAGCAAAACCTCATGCAAGAAAAATGAAAATGCAGTCTCGAGCTGCCAAGTCAACTTCTGGAAATTTAAAAGAGCTTATTGAAACTTTGAGAGTTTCAGTACAAAAGCAAGGAAAAAAAACAAAAGGTAGTAGCCCACAACAAACCGCATCACCCATAAAAGAGTGGCTCTGCCAAGCTGACTGGGGCCGATCTCCAAGGAAAGGACGTTAGGCAGAACTCCCCGGGGGTGTAGACCACTCTTTTCATCTTCTCTGCAGACAAAAAGATCTCCAAACTCAAAGTTATTCCATGGGCACCTGGGAAACGAATGAGGTAACAACACTCTGCTTCTTTTGCTCTATCTATCAACGGTGAAGTGGCCCTACAGGGTTTGCACCCAAGTTCCCGTGACTTTAGAAGGGCTTTTTCCACAAGCACAGACTCTGGCTACTCACCGTGTGGGCCATGAACCAGTGTCACCTGGAGCTACAAATGCAGACCCCCAGGACACTCACCTGATCAACACAATCTCCACACATGCGTTCCAGTCCGAGAACACTGGACAAGGCTTTTCTATATTCCCTACTTGAGACTGCTTGCGTGCATGTTGCGTTTTGACATGTGACATCTTCTTTAAGAATTTCTGAGGACCTAGAAAAGGAAGCAGCTTTCCGCTTTGCTAGATTTGAGCCATCAGCCCTGCCATGACCGAATGTGTTTATTCACCCACAGGGTCTGACGCGGTTCCATCCATTGCAAATTGTCTGTTATACCTTGCACCCTCTGAACCTGCAGGTGTGTCCGTCCCAGCACCCTAAAGAGCATTTTAGATGCTCAAAGTACTTTTTACGTACGCCGGATTGTCGATTTACTCGGGCATTTAGGATAAGATAGTTCTGAATCCTAGTTACTCCCAGTGACCCGAAATTAAACAGATTGTTCACGAACCGCCGGGCCACCCACCAGCCCACTCATTGCTATATGACTGCCAGGTTGGTCTTTAAGAGAACAAAACTGAAATTTCCTTCTTCCTTTGGATACACGGCAAGAATTAGTTGAAAACACACATCGCATCTCCTATGTTCTGACAAGAGAGCAGGGAGACAAGACTAACTGCTAAAAATGCCTCTCCATTTTATCTTCAGGTTTAATAATTTAGAGCTTGAATTGTTTGCGCAGAAGGCACACAATATTTCTGTTGCATATTTTATGACTGTGAATTTCAGAGAGCAACAAGCCAGCAGGTACACCCCTGGTGCACACTTAACGCGCTCCCCGGAGAGAAGAGTGATTAGGGAAGAGGCTGGGCACCAACTCCCACGACCCCCACACAGGCTGGGGGAAGAGCAGCCCCTTGAGTGACTGTGCCACACACGGGTCCCCAGCCTGTCCCTGCAGCTCCTGTCTCTGCGGCTCTCTCTGCAAACTGGCGAGCAGAACAGCCTCTGTCCTGGCGGCCCACTGAGGCGCAGCCCCGTGCGACCAGGTGATTTGGGGGATGCGCAGTTCTCAACCCCGGTCCACGTTGGGGTGTCCGACGCTCGCTAGTGACGCTGAGAACATCCTCTTGCCCAACTGATGGGAGCAGTGCGAGGTGATAAAGTACCACGTGAAAAACACAGTATTCCCAGTGTTCTCCTAGGGCTGCTGACACCAACACCAACACCAACACCGGCACTGACACCAACACTAATGCCAACACCAACACACACCAACACCAACACTAACCATCAATACTAACACCAACACTAACACTAACACAGACACTAATGTCAACGCCAACAAACACCAACACCAACAAATGCCAACATCAACACCAACAGACACTAACACCAACGCCAACAATAACAAAACCAACATCAGTAAACACCAACACTAACATCAACACTAACAAACACCAACACAAACACTAATGCCAACATCAACGCAACCACCACCACCACCAAATACCAACATCAACAAATAGCAACACCAACAAACACCAACACCAACAATAAAAAAACCAACACCAACACTAACACAAACACTAATACCAACACCAACACAACAAACACCAACACCAACAAACACCAACACCAACACCAACAATGACAAAACCGACACCAACAAACGCCAACACCAACAAACACAAACACCAACAAACACCAACATCAATACCAACACCAACACTGACGCCAACAAACACCAACGCTAACACTGACACCAACACCAACAAACACCAACACCAACACGCATTGCCCCAGCTACGTCAGGTGACCCTACCCAGACCAGCCCTTTCTAGCTCAGGGCGTTGTGTGGGGATTGGGCTGCCATGATTGAGGACACGGGCTCAGGACTCATTCTTATCCCAGCTCCACGCTATGGCTGGGATGTTGGGCAAGTGACTTATGTTATCTTCATCTTAGTTTATCGATCTGTAAAATTTGGATTTTAATATTTCCTACCTCATAGGCTTCGTGAGAGATTTAAGTGATTCAATATGTGCCAACACTCACGCACACACGTGCACGTATTAATACATCTCCAGCACAGAGCACAGCACATACTGTATATCTGGTGATTGCTGTCTCTGCTGATTCATCGGATCCGTCCTCTTTCCACGGCTACCATTACTCCCCCCTTGCCCTGATAGAGTCATGCCCAAGGCTCTGCCGTCAACACACTTCTTGCGATGCCATTGTTTTCCTTGAGTGAACTCAGTTACTCTCAAGACCTCATTGGTACTCACACAATAACGACAATGATATGATAATACTAATAAAATCATTAGCAGATAAGCATTTATTGTGTGCTTGCAATACCTCTAAACACCTTGAATGTATTAATTAATACGGTTCTCGCAACACACTGTGCGTGATGAAGGGCAAGCGTAGAAATAACACTTGGAGTAGGAAGAGAGGGTCTGACATGCCACCAAGTGGAGTCACAGAAGAGGAGGAGATCTCTGAAGAGAGACCAAGGGCTGTCAGAAAGGATGAAGTACCGATGCTCAGGTGTAGACGGGTGAGGGGAACCTCGGTCTGGCTGGGGCTTCTCCTACACAGGTAGTGCCTGGCTGAGCCCCACGGAAGTCCCAGAACTCAGCATTTCTCCCCCACCCTCATCATTTTCTCCCTCTAATCTGCAGGTTCTCAACCCTGGCTGCACATTAAGATCACCAGTTGTGCTTTTATTTTTTTCTTTAAAGACCCACCCTGGGTCCCACTCCAAGAGATTTTGATTAAATTGTCCTGGGCTGGCATCAGTATTTTTTTTAAAAAGCTCCCACCCAGGTGACTGACAGTCCAGACTGGGCAAGTCCGAGTCACCTGCAGGACATTTCCAGAAGATACCTGCTGGAGACCTTCCCTCTGACGCTCCTTCTCCACGAGCTTCCGATTTCACGAGTCTGCACACACACACAAGCCGCACCTGCTGTTGACGACCCCCCTCCCCAGGGGTGCTGAGAGGCCGGGGGCTCACAGGGTGTGGTCCCCAGGCCGGCGGCAGCATCATCGCCCGGGAACTTGTTAGAACGCAAACTCACAGTGTCCTACCACAACTACCCAACCCGAAACTCTGGGGTGGGGCCCCCGGTCCTGACAACAAGTCACCCCCAAATTCCCCCCAGCGATTCTTCACATGAAGTCCCAGGACCATCGTGATGTGACGTTCCCGTTTGCGTATAGCCGTGCAACACCAAATGCGGCAAACTCAAATGCCTACGGGGACCAGGCAGGTCACGGAAGAGACAGGGCCAGGTATAAGACAAATAAAACAGGATGCATGATAAATGATGCATGGCATGCTTCTCAACTTTAGGGGAAAGGGTTATGATAAACTGGGAGGGTCCTTATCACACCTGAGGAGGGGCAACCCCCACCCGTCTCCGAGCTGTGTCACACACAGGTGGGGACGTAAGTCTAGAGTGGACTTTTTTCAAGATGCTAGAAGCATAGATTTTGGGGTGAAAGCTACTGATTTTTCCCACAAGGCATGCGATTAATGTTATTTTAAACAAAGTTCAAACCACACTATACGGGCCAAAGCATCATCTGTCAACAGATTCGGCCCACGGCTGCAAATTTCTGATATTTGATCTGAGTTTTTTCAAGGCAAGAGCCGTATCTTCCTTGCCCTGTGTACATGATCGTGAAGGTTCAGAAGACACGTTTGTTGAATTAAAGAAGGAGCGAGTGAGTGAGTGAATGAATGAATGAATGAATGAACAAACCCAGGCTTGCACCACCCGGGCTGTTTGTTAAAATGTCAACGTCTCTGGTGGGGCGGCTTGTTTGATGGATCAAAATCTGGATGCAGTGGCTTCTAGGAGATGTTTTCCTGTTTCCTTCCAGGACGGCAGTGGCTGCGTCCGAAGGT
Source organism: Cheirogaleus medius (assembly GCA_008086735.1). Taxonomy (NCBI): domain Eukaryota; kingdom Metazoa; phylum Chordata; class Mammalia; order Primates; family Cheirogaleidae; genus Cheirogaleus; species Cheirogaleus medius. Next base: position 1,222,024 of record VBSM01000883.1, on the reverse strand, counting down.
GGTGGCTGAGAGGATGCCAGGGGGTTTGCCAAAGACACGAAACCTCCTTCGTGTTTTCTTTTTGAGGTGGGAAAAGTTCACATAATTGCCGTAGCTGCTTCTCAGAAACCTGGCTACATTGAGATCCACTCTCTTCTGCCCACCCCAAGAAACTTTTCAGAGGATCCCTCTGAGAAGTCTTGGGGGGCTTCCCCAGGTGAAGACAGATAGACTGTAGCTTAAACACCTGAGCAAGGAACTCACGCCGTACTGAGGTCGTTTCCTGCCTGCAGGTAATGCACGTCACTCAGACACCTCAAACCCACGGTCACAGGCGCACTAAGGGAGGAGTGAAGAAATGCTATCAAGGTACCGCAGTTGAACCATTCCCTGGCAAACGTAAACGTCCCCCTAGAACTCAGCCACTCATCTTCCAGGCTTCTCAGAAAAGACATCCATCCCGCCTTCCAACAGAAATAATTTTCCAGGCAGGCTCATCATTTAAAATTAATATTTAAAAAAACAACAACGTTTTTCATTATCTTCCCTTCCTCTTTCACAAGGCAAAATTACACATTGCATTAAATAACTCCACTCGCAAAGTGGTTCTGTGGCATGGCGCATTTTTCAGTAACGAGCTGGGAATGCTAAGCCATCGATCAAACTGCGCAATTCTCAGACTGATGGGTTTAAAAAATAAAAAACTGGCCTCTGCGCCGGGAGTTGTAGCTGTTGCCGTCAATTACGGTGTCTGCTCCGGAACATGAAGGGGTTTTATCTTGCCGGCTGCCGCCTCCCTCGACACGCTTCTGCAAGAACTGGGAACGCAAACCCAGAACATGAAAGGACCCTAACGGCCGCCTGCCTGGACTGAAATGCCACCCGGAGCCCAACCACTTGACCCCGTTGGTCAATGAAATTATTGAGATGGGTCGGCTTGGAAATGACAATAAGTGTTTTTCTCACTCATCTCTACTACGGAAACGGCTGGGTGTCTCAGGGCCTGCGTGATTTCCTGGGAAATTCTGTGTGCTGTTCCCGCACCGGGTATAATAAAGTATGCCCAAACAGAGGCCACCTTGGAGACTGGGGGGAGGCGGAAGCAATGCCCCTGGGGAGGGTTTGGGAATCGGGATGTAGCAGCGTTCCGTCTGGGTGACATTCTAGGTTTGGTGGTGCCGGCATCCTAAACTGCACACATACGATGCCCACGCGTGACTGTAATGACATGTGACATCACGCCAGCTTGGAAACATAATGACATTGAAAGACAACACACGCTGTATGATTTCATTTATAGAGAATGCCCAGGAAAGGCAAACTTATGCACAGAAAGTTTCGTGGTTGCCTGGAGCCGGAGGTGATAGATTCACCGAAAAAGCTCACGGGGATCTTTTGGGGATGATGGAAACGTTCTAAAATTGGATTGGGGCGATGGTTACGCAACTCTGTAAATACACTCACAGTCCTGGAATTTAATGCTCAACACAGACGAATTTCCTGGAATGTAAATGACAGTTCGATAAATCTCCTAAAAAATAATGACATTGAGGCCTCTGTGTAATCCATCCACCGTGCCTCTCCATAAAGATCCCTCTAAGGACGTACGTGCTCAGAAATTACCCCAGGAATTCTACCAGTGGAAGTGGAATGGGGGCCTCAAGATAGAAATTAATTTTATTACGGAAAATTAGAGGTGCCATTTTTACCCACTGGGCTGGTGCAACTGGAAACACCTGACAATATTAAGCTTAGGGAGAATGAGCAGGGCCTCCCTAAGACAAGGCTGTCAGGGTCTTTAACTGGGAAAGCACTTTGGAGAGGCATTTGTCAGTATTTGGTAAAATGGAAAATACTCAAAACCTGGAGTCTAAAAGTACATACTCTTTAGGTATATGCCCCAGAGAAACTCTCTTTCACGCGCTTATGGAAATATGCACACGGATGTTCACGGCAGTCATGTTTATCCTAGTGAAAAAGGGATAGCAAAAACGCCCAAATAGGCAAATGTCCAAAAAATAAAAGATACATTCATAAAATAAAAATATTTATATATATGCACATATATATGTCTTATTACGAATAAATCTCAAAATCAAATTCAATACAAATAGGATGGCATGTTCACTATCATTGTGTATGTAAAATTGGAATAAATGTGCATTTATGTAGAAGTTAAAGATACACAACAAAGGGCAGAAGTGCCCAATGGAACAGCGGGGATGAGAATGGGGTTGGAGAAGGTGTTTGTGGCAGAGACTCCTAATTAGCTCTCATTTCATGTTTCTTCCTTTCTCTTTAA
>VBSM01000883.1:1188879-1219643 GCA_008086735.1 Cheirogaleus medius | reverse complement strand
TGGATCAAATGGTAGATCTACTTTTATTGCTTTAAGGTATCTCCATATTGCTTTTTTATGTTTTCTTGAAATGTATACATTTATCCAAAGAAATATAAAGACAGGCACATTGCTTGCACAACTGAAATTGTGATTTAGGATTTGTTTCCACTAGGGATACAGCATGTAAACACACTTACTGGATAGCAGGTAAATCGATTCTCTGTCTCATATTTTTCTCCTAAGCCCCAAGCAGAAAAATAGCCCCATTCTTAACCTTGTAGGTGTATTGACAACATTCCCCTAGTTTTCTGGTTCAAAGGTAGATATAGAGAACATTTCCCACTTTGAACAGGTCAGCTCTCTCAGAACAACTCAGTATAGAAAACTCAATGAAAGTTTATTATCTTCTTCAATTCTATAAGTTCATCTTTGCCCTGTGAGCTTCCAGAAGAGAGTCCTGTCTCACCTGTGTGGGAGACAGAGTTCATCACGCCCATCCCTCAACAAGTGTGTGTTTGGCAGGTAGGGCCAGAGACTAGATTTAATTGTGGTCCTGATGAACAGGGGTCTCTAAAACATGCTCATTCTAAATCATGTTATGCATTTAACCTTGCCACAAACACCATAAAAATAAATGAAATATAGCTCTGGAAGACAATCAGAGTGGTATCCATCAAAAACCTAACAGTTTCCCATTTTGGTCCAAATGATTACACCAAGTCCATCTTCAGACTGAGGATAAGCAGAGAAAGGAAGCCAGGGGCTGGGTATTCAGGAAAACTGTGAGGACGACACCTTCCTATGCCATCCCAGTGCCTAGAAATGCGTCTGACATCATTAGTGATTCTTACTGGTTGGTTGAATGATTTTTACAAATAGGTCCATTGTCTTCTGCCAAAGCTTTTTTTCCCCCCTAAAGTTGCATAGAACAGAACTAAAACTTCAACATCACTATCCAGTTTTGGGAACTGACGCCTGTGTTGGCTACACTGAGCTCGTTTTGGCCCAGTTTGGGTTGGCATTTGGTTTATCATAGAAGGTGGCATCAAAGTCAGTAAGAGAAAAATGACTTATTTGATGAACTGTGATTCTGATGATGGATCATTACATGAAAAAAATGAAGTTGTAATCCTCTCAAATTGTCTGTAAAAGTAGATTCCAGACAGAGACATAGGATGTTTTCATTTAGTATTTTCCAAGAATAGGTTCAGAGGAATTTGGAGAGTCCCTGACAACTTATCCCGTGTCCAGGAGTTACAAGTGAGTCTCAAATTCAGAGAGTGAGAGGAGAAGGAACATATATGGTCCAAACTTCAAAAGTATTATATAGATACAGACATGTGAGTCAAGAGAGCATACTCTGCATTTGAACTTGGAACACGCCAGGAATCGTCATCTCAGCACACCTGTGTCCTGCCGGTGGGTTAACTCTGTCCACGCCCTCTGTACGTGTCAAACCCCTGGGATATTCTGACAGCGATGCCATTTGTTCTGCGTCTCCAAGATCCAACAGGTGAACCTCAGAGTCCAATTTCCTCAACGTTGATGTTTTCAAATTAGTACGATGGAAAGGGATTTGTATCATTTGTACTTTCTTAAAGAAAAATTCTTTTGGGGGAAAATAGAAAATCTTCATGCCAAGTTAAATATACAACATTTTTCGAAGTAACTGTAAGTTGTTACATTTGACCGGGAAAGCTACCGACATCTCAGTGGGAAGAAATGTGCATCCTATCACGGTGGTCATTTAGAAAGCATTCAATGAAGAAAAAATAAAGCATCATTTTCCCAGGCTCTGCAAAAGTGAGGAAAGTTCAGCACACCCTGCCGTTAAGTTTTCCTGTGACATTTCTCCATCTGTGGCTCCGGCGCGATGCCTCTGGCCCTTCCATCACACCGTGGAAGTTTTCCCTGAATCTCACCGCCGGTTCTATTTTTTCCGCAAGGAGTCTGGCGGTGACGAAGCTGCGTGCTTCCCGGCTGTGGCATAAAAGCATGTCATCCAGACCCTGTCCCTGCTTGACCATGACGTCCTGTTTATGAGGACACAGTGGGAGAGCTTGGCTTCCGCAGACAGAAAGGCAGTCGTCACAGAACCACCCCACGCGCCAGCAGTGTGTTCAGACGTGGTTTTCACACACACCAACTCATTCGACCCTCATACTAACCACATGCGGCAGGTTGGCTCTTCTCCACTTTGCAAATGAGGAAGTGGGGACACAGAGAGGTTAGGTCACTACTCCAGGGTCACACAGGGAATGACCAGGGATTGGAGCCTGGTCATTGGGCTCGAGTCCACGTGCCCTGCCCTCCACTCCTTGACCCCCTCCCCACACACACACCTCTGTCCGGCATCCTCACGCTCCGTGTCTAGCGCAGGACCCTGCACTCTGGAGGGGCTCGTGACAGTTAAAGATTTGAGTTGATCCACCCAGATCGGCCCGGGCAATGGCCTGTTGTCTCTCCTCTGCATGTGCTCACTGGCTCTGTGACAATGAGCGTCTGTGCATATCAGTAAAACCAAGGGACACGGAGGGAGGGGAAATGCCTTCATAGTGAAGCCCAGATCCTGGGGCTGCATCCTGTCCCCTTCCACAAGGTAAAGCCCCCGAAAGGCAACAAGCATCTCCTTTAGGCTGCCTGGGTGGGGGCGGAGTGGTGGTGGATGTGCTACTTGGAGGGTCAGGTTTCCTACTGATCCATTTATTTACAATCTGTTTTTGGAACTTGATACTGTTGCATGGCTAGAAAATGACAAAGAGAGAAAGATGAGACTCTCTTTTAAGAGTCTCGGTGGTCAACTATAGCAGCTTTCCTGGAAGCGCGTCCCTAAGCTTTGCATAAAGGAATCAAACTCAGGTGCTGTCTAGAAACCAGCACTGGTTTGAGTCTGCACGACTCTGGCCCAATGACGTTTTCACTGGGGGACCAGAAGGAAGCTCGGATGTGACGGTCCCTCAGAGTCCCTCTGAAAAGGCGTGCGGGGAGGCGCGGGTGACTGCATTTGACACAGGTCTGCGAGACTTACTTCGGCGCAAACTGGAAATGCTAAACCTCTGCTAATCAACACGCAGTAACCCTCTGGGACAATGACGGGGACTGTTTCATCTTTTTTACTGCAAGGGTGGAGATATTCTTTCTTTTGAATTGACCATGATGCCGTGAGGTGGGCGGGCGTCTGGGGGGTGTGGCTGCCACCTGCAACGATGAATGAGCTCTGGGGACCGAATCCTGGGGTATTTCTTGCAGCACCCAGAGTCAGCTCTTCAGAACTTCCACTTACGCAAACCAGCGTATCCTGCATTATTTTACCAGTTTGGGTTGAGCTTTCAGTCACAAGCCACTGAAGGAGACCCGACCAGAGAAACGTTTACCGGAATTGTGGTAGGCACTTTATCCACCCAAAGTCGGCGTAACCGCAGATTATTGCAAGAGTTAGTTATGCACAAATAACAGTCTCCACCTGGACCATTCCTTGCAAACCAACTCAGTATCCAAGGGGAAAAGGTCCCATGACTTGAATGATTCCTTTCACTGGACCGCAGACACTTATCCGGCAAGGCTAAGCTCCCGCCAGCGAGGTTGGAACATTCATATAGGATGCCGAGAAACAGCAAATGGGCTTGGAGCATGCCCCCAGGCATGCGTCTCTCAGGAGAATCTAGACACATACTTAGAACACACACATATCCCCCTGAACAGCAAGGACTACAATCAGAAACAGATGTTAGGCATGACTGCAAAGCATCTGTGTGGAGTTGAGAAATCGCAGGCAGAAAACGGCATTAATGCATTTAAAATAGACTCTGACCTGGGAAAACTCAGCTCACACACGACTCTTGAGGAACACACATGTTGTGGAAAGTGCGATGAACTCGTAGCGGGAGAAGCAAACCAGACCAAAGCAAGGGCCCCTCCTGAACAACTTGCTAATATTCATGCATGTGCCAAATTACCCTCTATTGAGCATCTGCTTCGTGCCAGGCAGGTGTCAGGGGAAGGGGAGAGAGAGACAGGCTGATGCCACAGGCATTCTATAGACTGGCTTGGGGGCAGGATGTTCAGACCTGCTCATGGTGGGGTGCACGCCAGCTCATGGCGGTGGTGCACGTACGCAGAGGAAGGCAGGAGAGAGGATGCTGATCAGGAGGGCTGGTCGGGAGAGGCTCTCTGCGGGGTGACATCTGAGCCAAGACTGGAGTGAGGTGAGGGGCAGACAAGGGGCATCAAAGGAGAGAGTTTGTTCCAGGCAGGAGGAACGGCAGGAGCTAAGGCCTTGATGTTGACGTGTGGCCGGCATGTCGAAGGGATGGCACCAACGTCCGTGCAGGTGGAAAGGAATCAGCACAGAAGGGGTCAGGAGGTGACGGGGTCAGAGAGAAAGTGGATTAGAAACTGTGTGGCCTTGATAGAGACTTTGGATTTTATTCTGGATAAAATGGGAAGTAACTGGAAAGATTATTTTATTTTTTCTTTTTTCTAGCAGAGAAGCTAACTGACTTCCATATTAAAAAGACCATTTTTTTTAAAAGTAAAAGTGCACGTAAGATAAGAATAATGTTATGAGAGCATGAGAGTGGGGCCGTGGGGTGTACATGAATGCAACGGGACCAGACTTGTCCATGTATGTGTTTCATATTATTTTAGTCTCTTAAATGCTTTAAAAGCATCACATCTTAGCTCGAGCTGCTATAACGAAACACTGGAGACCAGGTGACGTACTCAACAGAAATGCATTCCGCACGGCTCTGGGGGCTGGAAGTCCGAGACCGAGGTTCCCGGGGAGGGCTCCCGTCCTGGCTCGTGGACAGGCGCCTTCTCGCTGCGTCCTCACACGGGGGAGACGCCGAGGAAGGAGCTCTCCGGTATCTTCTAAGGGCACTAATCCCATGATGGGGGGCTCCACCCTCATGACCTCACATAAACCTAACCACCTTCCAAATCCCCGCCCCCCCAAATCCCATCACCTTGGGGTTAGGGTGTCAACATGTGAATTTGGGGGAGACACAAACATTCAGTCCACAGCAATTAGTTATCGAAAATTATAAACAAGTACGAGGAAAACCCTGGCTGCTGCAGGAAGGGCAGGCTGTGGGGCTGGGGACAGAGGCAAGGAGATGGGTTAAGAGGGACCTAGTGGTTCCGGGGACAGATGGCACAGCTTGGACCAGGGGTGCGGGTGGGAGTCAGGCAAACCTGCCGACCCGTGGCCAAGGCAGGACGTCTCTCTGAGGATTTGCTGGGCAGGATTTGCTGGGGGGCTTGGGTGAAAGAGGGTAGCCAGGAAGCCTCCTTCAAGACCTTCGACTTCCTCTAAGATGACGAGCCCCCCCTTCCCAAGCAACTCCTCCCAGGGCTCATCACCTGTCGAGTATTTAAACGACTTCCCCTGAATCTTTAAAAAAGACAGGGAAAAACAAAATTTCATGAAAGATACTAGGTAGTTTTCTTTAGTAATATATATATATTTTTTTGTCTGAAGGGAAAATCCTGTCAGATTCTCACTCATTTTCTTAGACAACGATGTGTTACACAAATTAATCAAAACCCCTAAACTTCTATAAAACCCTATTCGTTAATTCACTCAGGAACCTTGCAAACAATAGAACTTCTCTTTCCTCATAAATATACATGCATTTTAGGTGGCTTAGTTTCCAGTGAGATTTCATATGTGTCTTTAGTCAGATGTTTATATTTTAGAGTGATTCAACTTTAGCGTCACAATATATACTTTATGAAAACAGTGTGTGCTTAGATACTTCAACTGAAAGTGAATTAGAAGCAAAGAAAGTCTTATAGGCAGGATTCAGTATAATTTTTTTACAAAAATATGTCCATATATACACACAGCATATACATGTACCCATGTATGTATACGCACATGAATACATGTACACACAACTGGACATGCACATGGACTTTCACCAAGGAGATGGTAGGAAACGTGTTACTTCCTCCACCTTGAAGGTGTTGTGTGATTAGACTCTAGTGTGAATGGCAGCTCTGCAAACCCACCTGCCCTGAGCGGTGAAGTGCACAACCACACAGCAGCCTATTGGGTCAGCAGTTGTAGCCCCGGATGGAGACACGAAACTCAACAGTTCTGTTTCCAGCTTCTCAGTTTTTCCCCTTGTCTTGTAATCTGCCTCCAATCCACCTTGCATATTGATGACAGGGTTTTTTTTTCTCCCCTTAACAATCGTGCTGTTAGATAAAGCAGGAGCTACTTGATCAAAGCACAACAGCTACAGGAAAAGGCTCCTGAGAATGAATCTTAAACCAGGTCCAACATTTCAGAGTCAAAAATGAAAAGACATTTTCAAGGGTTTGATCAAGACTTGGACTAAGAAGCTAAAATTATTAGATTAGTTTGCTTCATAGCACTTCAGCATGGAGGTTATAATTACAACTACGGGCTAATTCTTAGAAAAAAAACACAAAGAAGGCAGCCTAACAAATCTCTAATACAATTAATACAGGGGATAAAAAATATCCATCTGTTAAGTATAAGCCTTTAAAACATAACACAACACCCGTAATCCTCTTTGACATGTCTTTGTCTGTAAGAATTCTGGGATCCTCAAAACTGGGAAGTGGCCCCAGATTCTCTCAGTCCCTAAGAACTCCAGAGTTAAAGGGCATGAGGTTGAGATTAATTTATATTTATCAGAAATGAATATAAAAATATCCAGTAACCTTGGCGGAATGATTTGAAATGTCACCATTCAAGATGCTAAATTATTAAAATACATGGATATGTTCCTGGATTTGTAAAATCTAGACCAGGGACCTGCTTTTCTGAAAGAGGCTTCTCTGCAGTGTCATGACCTCACCCAGCCTGCTCGCTACCCGAGGTCTTCCCAACACTTGCTCCTTTCTGCATTTGTGCCTCGGTTTCCCCATGCGCGATCTCACCCCCCCTCCCGCTTGCTTAATGTCAGGACCAAGGACAGCGCCTGACACAGCACACGCCTCCGCTATTTAACCAAGGACTAGGATTTTTCTATCTCAGTATCGACAGCACGTTGTTTTAAGCAAGTTTTTCTTCATTATTTCTCTTCTACAAACTATGTTGGTCATTTTAAGCATATACTCTTCTAGATGAATCTGAGAATTATTTTGTTATTTTTCTGAACACCTTACTAGGGATCTTCAAAATACTAGTAAGAACATTTAACTTTTTAGGACTTGAATGAGTGTCATGTGACATGTACACAGATCACTTTGTGGTGAATCAACCACTTTTTGATGATGTTTTATCCTCTGAGACTATGAAATGCCATTCCCATTACTTAAGTCTTATTTCTTTTCCCCTAGAAAAGTCTGGGAGTATTTTTTTCATATTGTTCCCAAACCACTGTTCTTGAATTTGTTCTTGGGTACTTTAAATTTTTACACAAGGCAGTTTATGTGTACCATTGAGAGCTGTTCAGAAAAAAGAATAAAAAGTATTCTCTAAATCAGTGGCTTCTAACTTTTTTGAGTAATGAAGCCTCTTGTGAGTATGATGGTTTAAGACATTTATGAACTCTCTTGTACAAATAATGGTATGCATATATATCTGTGTGCATATATATACATATGTGTACACATGTGCAGAGATATGAGTGTGTGTGTAGATCACACTGTGCCAGATCTACACACGTGGATTCTGAATCTATTCACGGGCCGCATGTTAGGCAAACCTGCCGCAATACTTTCTATTGAAAGAGACCGGTACACACGCAGAAAGAAATGTTCTTTTATTCAAAGTGATTATTATATAGGTCTGCCTGTATTCCAACCTACTCACATCTCCTTTGGGAAAAACGGAAGAGTAAGACATAAAGTTAAGGTAAAAATTCTGTGTGCCTCTCGTACGACACTACACTCTCACGCACACACACACACTCACACACACGTGCACACGCATGTGCAATCATGCACCTAGAAGGGGACAAGTCATGGAAGTCTGACAATGTGAACATTTTACCGGATAATCATGGAGTAAAACATTCGAAGAACGTGTAAAAAGCTTTCTATGGTTTTTAGTCACTTCTGTTCTACCAACAAAACGCACCACATGAAAGAAGTTTTCATCCTGTGGATGCTGAGAACCTGGCGGGCGAATCACTTGTATAAATTATGAATTACCACTTTCGGCAGTTTGGGAAGCTAGTTTATCACCAACATGATGAAATCCTCCTATATTGTTTTAACTCCTCTAAAATAAATAAAAGCATTCCTTTACATATGGAGTGTGAAAACACTGGGCGCCTATAAATAGTAAATACACATATTTGAACACGATGCTACTTCATAGTCTTATGTTACAGAGCTCACAGTGTGAAGCACAATAATGCATATAAACCAGCAAGCATCATTCACTCGATTTGATCTGCACACACGAACATGACTCAAATGCTTGAATGACCCTGAAAGCTGAGCATATTTATAAATGCACAGACCAAAACAACCAGAGCTTTGTAAAATCTATTAACCCTGGTGCTACTAGGGGAGGGGGACACGTGTTTAGAACATGTTGTTGTTTGGTATACATTTTAAATTTTCAAATTCTTTTAAAATAACCATTCAAATAGTAAAATTCGTAGCCAGAAAAAGCAATTCAGTTATTTATATTTCAAGGGGAAAAAGTAGACCACCATAATAGTATAGAAATTCATTCGAATGGGCTAGAGTAATTCCAGAAGAAACAAAAAGCTCTATGTAATTATTAATAGATCATTGCCCAACGTACTTTACATGAATACGGCCAGATAGAACAGCATCACTGTTGCGTTTTCAGGGTGCCGTCCATAATTGAAAAGGTTGCCCACCAGCTACAGGGGGGGCAGACCCATCAGCTGAGTGGCCTATAATTCAGGATGGGGCTAGATCTTAAAAAACAAACAAACGACCCTCCCCAAACAAACAAAAAACCCCCAACTTTTTGGGTTGTCATCTTGCCAATTAACTGACAACATAAAAGGAGAACAGCTGCCCAAACCCAAGTCCAGTCTGAATGAAATCACATTTGAAAAGACTGATTTTCAAATCAGTTTGCAGAGCTGCTTTTCAAATCACCCTTCCACGCACTCAGGCATCCTGCTACAAATCCTGGCTCCTAACAGTTAGCAAAGATGCTGATGAATGTATTATGGTCGCATTTCCCAAGGATTTACTGTTTTTTGTTTTTTTTTTTACAGGGATTCTATGTCCTAGAATCTCTTGGTTGGATAACACTGCCATCTTTATTTTCAGATGGGGTACTGAGGTATGGAGAGTCCAAATCACCCCAAATATGACTTAATTATATTATTTTCCCAGTGTGAATACGTCTCCAATTTACTTTTCAGCAATTTGGGTATATACGCCCGCAGGGTTATAAAAGAACACATCAAGTATTTGGCTCAACCCTTACACACACATATTTAAAATTGCACAATATGTACAATGATATGTTGATTTATAGATGCTCATTTTTTCCATTCTCACGAAATAACTTTGTAGAAACTCTCCACACACCTTTTCAACATAGCTGTCTTTATCACAGATGTCATTTTTCATGATCACAGTGTCAGATCATTCCCACAGAAGTTGTTTGAGACACGCGTGTAACCACGTATGATGTGGGCACGGTACATTTTACTCCACGCCGTGCGAACTCATTCATAGAATACTTGGCAGCTGGTTTCTTCGTTTATCCAGAAGGTGTATATGCATGAGCCTCAAAATGCATCCACTACCTGCCTTGCTTTTTCTGCTGAATCTCGTAAGTCTTATTTATTACGTCATTTCCTCAGGACCAACAACTACGTTTTTGTTAAACTTCATCCCCTCCTTATTTTACTTGAAATTTGTTCCAAATCAAACTCTGTAAACACATAAAATCAGCACTGAGTGAGTGAGGTTTAGCTGAGGCATCCTCCGTAAGCAGTTACTCGTGAGGAAGTAAGAGGATCTCATATGCCCGTCCCTGTCTCTGAACTTGGGCTTTCACTCCCCTGAGCAATATTTCCTCTGAAAATCTTTGTTTCACACGCATAAAGGCAACAGCATTTTTCCCATAAGCAATTTTACTTAGTGTCACTGTAATCCTTGATTTTTCCCTTCACTGCTGTTCAAAAGTTATAGACTTTTTTTTGTTGTTTTGGCATATGTTCAAAATATTAACAAAAGGTTACAATGTAAGAAATTTCTTAAGGACCTAGGCATAAGGATTTTCTTTATTTTCTGAAGCAGAATTTTTTGAAGGAAAGTTAGCCCTGTGTTTGTTCATGAAAACGTCAAAGACGTGAATTAAACCTAAACGTCTGACTCTAAAACTTGTGTTTTTCTTACCCTTTGATGGGGAAGAAATAACGAATTCACCCCTTCCCCATTCCACTCTATGTCTTTATTAGGAGGGATGCTACAAAGCCATCCCTTTTAGAATTCCAATATCTTCATGTTACTCATCTGATGGCAATTTTATTGGAAATGCACTGAATAATGTATATATTACCTGAAGGAAAACTGACATCTTCATGATATGGAGACTTCTTATTCAAGATACAGGATGTCTTTCCATTTCTAGCATTTTCTTTTGGATATTTAAGGGTGTTTTACAGTTTCCTATATTTAGGCTTTAAATTTCTTTTTTGTTAAGTTTATGCCTAAGTAGATCACTGTTTAATTTTTTTGCTACTATAAGTGGAGTCTTGCTGTGTTGTTGTTTACTAATATAAAAAGATATGAATTTTACATTGGTTTTTATGAACTCATTATTTTGTTAATTTTTCTTTCTGCTTTTCGTACGTTTCCCATTGATTCCTTGGAATGTTCTGGGTACGTGATGATGTCTTCTTTGAGAGTTTTACTTTTCCCTCCTCAATTCTTATGCCTCTAATAGTTTCACTTGTCTAATTGATCAGTTAACAATCCCCAACACAATGCTCCATGGTGGTGGAGAGAGTGGGCATCTTTGACGGGTTCCTGACTTTAGCAAAGTTCCTCTACTTCAGTCACTTTTTTTTTTTTAAATATCTGTTTTCAGCTAGACTTGATATTTGTGAGCAATAACCTTCACTGGCATTCGGAGAAGACCACGCATCTCAGCACTTGTCTTCCTTCCTCTGCTACGTCATCATCTCCCGTTTGTGAGTTCTGTCTTCCACAGGTGCTCTGAGATCTGCTCTTCCCTAATTGCCCCCACCGCCCTTCTTTTCACTGTGTTACGTTCATTGCCTTTTCCATCTCTTCCCTGTATTCTACATAGCACCCTCGCAGGCCAGGGAGGGAGCAGGGTTGGTTAACCCTCCCCCTTTAACTAGAATTACCAAATGACAATTTGACTAAAATACAGTACTCTAATTATCCGCCTGGTTTTTCATTTTGTTTGTTTTGTTTTGTTTTGAAAATTAGCTTCTTGCCAATAATCTACATTAGAACAATTAGCCAAAATATCAGAAAATCCCATTTCAAAGCCATTCTAAAAAACTATGAAATACGTTTCTTTGTGCAGGGTCCAAATTCCCGTCCTGAAGAAAACACGGCTGGGCTCTCTCCCGGAAGCACAAACAGTCTAAATGCGGTGATTTGCTTATTCAGGAACGCTTTGTGGAAGACGTGGCTGGTTGTCTATGCAAAATCCATTTCCCTTTTTTTTCCCCCCTTATTAAAAGAATTTTAATTTTGTTTGGGTTGGCAATGAGCCTAGCCTTAAGGAAAACAAACAAGGACTCTCCTTGCATTCTGGTGCAGGAAGGACAGAGTTTTGCTCAATATTTTAAGATGCGGGAGTCCAGTGGGGATTCTGAAAACATTTTTCATTCCTGCTGTGAGTGTGGCTCCTTCCCACAGAGAAAGGAAGAGAAGGAAGAGCTGTCTGAAAACTATTAGGACAGACGAAAGCCACACTTTTAGGACGGAAGAGTGGAAAGAGAGAGCCAGTCTCGGATGCTGACGGCGTTGGGGGGAGGGGGTTAGTGAGAAGCTTCACCTGGGCCACTTCTTGTACAAAACGTAGTCCTCTGTTAGATGAACTACGGTAGTCCGGTTTCTGCCACTGAGAGACAAAGTATATCTAATTAACGTGCTCTGTAGTTATTATTCACTATTCAATAGTTTGAGATTGAAAATTCCTATAGATTATAAGCTATGTCGTTTTCTGCAGTCGGGGCATAAAATTGATGAATGGGGGTGATTTTCTTACCTTAGAGAAATATAGGTGATATTAGAGAGATTTAGAAGCATTGCTTTTTTTTTTTTCAGCAAGCAACCTTCTACTAAAATTAGTCTTTTGCGTATGATAACACATTCCCCAAGGTTTCCGAGTTCCACAGATATTTACTGACACCAAGAGTACTTTGCAAAATTAATAAGCAAGCCTTACTGCAACCTTAGGGAGGTTACACTCTATTTTTGGAGCAAATCAAACACTATAGCAAATTCTGTAATAGAGGTTTGTACAGTGAGCTATTGAGATGCACAGAAAAAAATGTCATTTTTCCTTTTATGAAAAGTCATATGAATTATCAGAAATATCTTCGCTGGCCATAAATTGACAATGTCTTATACTCAACAGGTACTCACACAAGGGTTTCTAAATGGAATCAAAATACTTGGCTGTGACTCCAGACAGAACACAACCTACACACATCTGTGGGAACACTGGCGCTCTAGTGCTTTATGACGAAGAAACAAAATCAGGTCTCCAAAATCCAACTGTTTGGCTGGCTAACTTCTACTCAGTCCCACCTGAGGGCCCTCCTGAACAATGTGGGACGCCTTGCTTGCTATTGTTCTTTCTGCTGAAGCCATGCACTTCTTTCTTTTCAGTATCGGTCGCAATTTGAAATTATGCATTTCTTTCTGTGATCCTTTCACTAATTAAATTGAAACCTTCATGAGAGAAGAGAGCGGCTCTCTTAGTTCATCATGGTTTCCTAGCAGCAAGCATCTAACCAGCACTCCACAGCTATATGTTAAATACATTAATTCGAAGCCGTTACGGATACATAATAGTCATTTTTAAGCTTTATTCAGAAGTCACTTCTGCCTTTGCAGCTAGCTCTGATTTGACACAGAAGCCATTTTTTTCCATCTTTACGAAGGTATGACTGTCAAATAAAAACGGTATATGTTTAAGATGCAGGATGAGATGCTTAGATATACGCATTCATTGTGAAGTGATCACCACAATCAAGCTAACTAACACATCCAGCATTCATCACGTCACCTAGTTAGCATTTTTGGGGGGGGGGTTCTGGGGAGAACACTTGAGATCTACTCTCTGAGCAAATTTTAGGCATACGATACATTATTATTAAGTATAGTCAGCACACTGTACATTAGGGCTCCAGAACTTACTCATCTTATAACTGAAAATTTGTACCAGTTGACCAACAGCTCACCATCTAACCAAAATACGCCTAGAAGATTGAAATTCTTGGAAATATAAATTTGAGACACATTAGGCAAACTGTTTCATCCTGAAAGTCCCCGCTTAGAGCTCGGTGGTAAAGTCCCGGTGAGCTGTGTTGAGAGAGACGCAAGCGCAGGCCCGCTCAGAGGAGAATCCTGCCGTGGGCAGTTCCTGACGTCTGACGTGGCACTAACTAGCAGGACCATGGATGTGGTCCTGGCAGGGGGAAACACAGAGCCAAGATACTGTAGCTGTATTTGCACACAATGTATCACAAACAACATTGTAAAGCTCATTGCAAATGATCACACACACTTTTTGCATTATCTGGGCCACTGCCACCCGCCAGGATAAGTGCCGATCATCCCTCACGCATCACCTGCCTCTGACAGGCCCTACACTCGTTTGCAAGTAAGCGCCGTCCAGCCCCCAAACCATCTCAAAAACAGCGAAGCACCGTTTCCAGTCAGAGCATCACCGACGACCTGTCAAATAAATGAAGAAAACAGCAGGGGGAAATTCTAGCCATCAGCACAGCCACAGTGAGCACAGGGAAGCTACTCCTTCTGCTGAGTCAGCTGGGTGCTTTCTCACCAGCCCCAAGTCCTGCAGAAAGTCACAAGGCAAATAATTAACCCTGCTGCCAAGGATGCATCAAGCAGAACCACATCCCAGCAAGACAGCGAGGGAGAAAGCCCCCCGCTAGACACCTGAGTCTTCTGCCTCACTCTGAAATCTGTCTCCAAATAAAATCACGTAACTGCAACCTCCAACACCTTCTGGGGTACTGGCTTAGAACACCCAATGTGAGTGCATTAACTAGCAAACATCCCAGGAAGGTGTTGGTGTTTTCACATCTAATCATTAGGTATGGACTTTGAGTTTAGGTTTTGATAGACAAGTCTTTAACTAGGTAATGTCCATCCATTCCCATGTGTCTAACAGTCTGAGCTATTTGTATATCTATTTTTAAAGACAAGGCCACTGGATTAGACTTTATGAGACATTTGTATTCAGTACCCACTGAGATAACCACGTTTTGTTTTTTTTTTACTTTGCAAATCAATTACATCAATCCAGTGGTTCTCATTTGGGGGAGATTTTGTCTGCCCCACCCCCACCGGAGATATTCGGCAATGTCTGCATACATTTTTGATGGCCACACCCCCTGGAGGAGGATGCTATGACATTGAGTGGGTACAGACCAGAGATGCTCTCGGACACCTTACAGTTCCCAGAGCAACCACTGTCCCTGAGCCCTGACAGCAAAGATTTATCTACTTCAAGATGTCAACAATGCTGAGACTGAGAACCCTGACTCGATATACTTCCTAATATTGACCCTGATAATCTAACATTGAATTCATAATGAGCTACATTCCAAGGTAAACTTTACTTGACCATATTTTTAATATATTCCTGGACTTGATTTGCTCATATTTTAGGTATGGTTTTTGTGCCTAATGTTTATAAGTGACATAGCATGTTCTTCTTTATTTTTGAACTATTGTTGCCAAGTGTTGTCATCAGGGTAAAGCTAGACTTGCAGAAGAGTGAGGAATCTTTCCTCTTCTAAAATTTGTTTTTAAAAAAATTTTAAATAACATGCAAGAAAATCCACTCTTTCGGAGTGCAGTTCTGTGAGTTTTGGCAAATGCACAGTTACATGACCACCTCTACAGTGAAGACACAGAACAGACCCATCACCCCCCAAAATAATTCCGCTCTCCTGCCCCCTTCAGGGTCAAATCCTCCCCCATCTTTCCTTTTTTTTAAACTATATTTTTAATTATCAAATTAATTCATGCTTATTGCAATTCATCACACCACACAGCAGTATTTAAAAAAAGAAATGCTTTTCTACTTTTCTCCCCTTTGCAACCCCCGGTGGCACTAACATTAATATTTAAGAGAATATTTACACATCTGGGTTTAAGGAAACTTTCTAAGCAAGAGACAAAGAAAGAATATCCCTACAATTTAAACATTTTTTGTGAGTGAGAATGACCACAAACAAAACCAAGGGATGCAGTGTTGCAACATCAGCATCAGATACCTGTTGTCTAGCCACGATGGGAAGCGAGCTCCCGCAAAGCGATAAGATGAAGGCAAACAAGGAGACAGAACAAAATATTAGCAAAGAACATCAACAGGCAAGTCACAGACAGTGAGATGCCAAAGGCCAGTAAACATCTGAAAAATGCTCTTCTCATTAGTAGTCAATTAAATGCAGACTCTTACCACAGAGATAACGTTTTCCCTCATCAGATTAGCAAGAATTAGATTAACATCGAGGTCTGAGAAGGCTGTGGGTACATTGGTACTTTTGCAAATGTAGTTCGGCAAATGGACTGCTTTAACTTTCTGGAAATTAATCTGGCCATGTACATCAACATCACAAATGCACGTATTCTTTGAGCCGCCAATCTCACTTGGGAACTATCTATAGAAATACAATCACCGGTAAATCGGGATGTGGACGAATTATGTATACTGATAAAAATGTTGGGAAGAGATTCCCTGTCAATAGGCGAATGATTGAATAAATTATGATAGAACTATTCTGTTAATTATTATGCAGATGTTTTAAAAAGAAATAATTCAATCTATGTATATTCATCTGGAAGAATATAGAGGACAATTTTTGTTTTGTTTTTTTTCTTTTATTTTGGAGACAGTATCTCACTCTTGCTCAGGCTGGTATTGAACTCCTGGCCTCAAGGGATCCTCCTCCCGCCTCGGCCTCCCAGGGTGCTAGGATTACAGGTGTGAGCCACCATGCCTGGCCTACAGGACAATTTTTAAGTTAAATAAGTTAATCTCAATTCAGAATAAAAAAAAAATATGCACACACCTACACATATACACAAACGCTCATTTAGAATGGTGTGTCTGACATTTTAAGTCTGAAATGTACCATTTGATCATTTCCTTTATTGTTTTCTTTTGCTGCATGTAAACATAAAATAGTGTTCTATAAACTAGAATAAAACTAAAGATGAAAATAAGACACAGTGCAATGACATGACCGAGTATCTTCAATCATGTATTGAACGTCCTCGATTGGCGGCAACCGTGTCTGCCCTGTCTTGCAACAGAAAGCCACTCTCTTCTCTAACACCTGGGTGACATTCTCATTAGGAGGTCTAGCTCTTCCAGGGTCAGGTTAGCAAATGGATTTGATTTCAAGAGCCGAATGTGGCTGACTCCTGGTGGTTGCCTGGAGTCAGGTCAGGGCTGATATGGGCTTAATTAATCCAGGGTCCTGGATTAATTATCAAAGTCTTCCACTTGAGAGGGAGACCCGTGGAAGACAAGAGGGTTTGTAAATTGCTAACCTAGCTCCAGGTGTGTTCAGGCAGGCACTCTGGGATGGGAAGCAGAAGACCTCGTGTCCATCAACAGAAGAACTAGCACACTAATATGGCTAGGCACTTACAAAATGTCCTCAAAGACTGTAACTTCCAGTATTATTTAGGGAAATATCCATTAACTTGAAATAGAAACACATGACAGATTTTGATGACGACAGCTGACACCCACTGCATCCTCATTTAAAAAAAATAATGTTTTCCAATCAGAGCAATTTAGCGCACGAAATTCAATTCATTAAAGACAAACAGATCGCAAGTATGAAATTACTTCAGTTCATAACAGCCTCAAAGGGCAGGTCTCCTGGGCGGCTTTGGCTGAGAAAATATTTGACATTTTTAGGAAATTACATAAAATTTTTCCAGCCCTTTGTTATCATCTCAGCAAAGAAGCAGTATATTCGTTTGTGAATCATGACCGTTGATTGTCATCATTAATATATAGCATAATTACAATTCACATGAATAATGTTAATGAAATGGAGAAGCATCTCTCTGCATGGATGGTTTACTTTCCAAGAAGCTATTTGTAGATATTTTTGTTTGTGATCGAGAGGAATCCATGACAAATCTTCTCTAAGTGGAAAGCACAGTTTTCAACGTTACGTTTCTCAAGAAAAATCTAATTTTTCTCTCGAATTTACATTTGGACAGTAGGCACCGAATATCGATACTGAATTTCTAGTCACACACTCAAAATTTTTTCTATGACATCGTCTTTTCCTTGCTTCTCCCTGATTTAGGCTTAGGAAAGGCATCACCCACCCATTGCATAAAATATTCTGTACTGTTCGGGATTCTCTGTTTTTGAAGGACTTATCTCAACACACATGAGGAATTCCTCGCTTTCAAACTATTCGAGGATATTAAAAACAATTTCATTGAGACATATTCTGAATATGATTTAACTCGACCATGTCAAATGTACAACAGAATGATTTTATTAAATTCCTCAAGTTCTGAAACCATCACCGTAGATGAATTTGGGGACATTTTTATCGCTCATGTAAGATCCCTAATGCTTAGTGTCAGTCCTATTCTCACCCTCCACCCCAGGCAGCCAGTAATCTACTTTCTGTCTCCACTGATTTGCCATTTCTGGACATTTCCTATAAACGGAATCATACAGTATATGTGGGCTCTTGTGCCTGCTTCTTTCACTTATGGTAATTATGTGGAGATTCATCCATGTCAAAGCACATATCAGCAGTCCTTAATTTTTATTGCTGAATCATATTCCATTTTATGGATGTAACACGTTGTGTCTACCCATTCTTCAATCGATAAGACACACATGTTCTTTCTAATTTGGGGCATTATGAATAATGGTGCTAAGAACATCCATGTGCAAGTTTGTGTGTGGATATAGGATTTCACTGATCTTGGGTGAATACCTAGTACTGAAATTGCTTGGTCATACACTACATTTTTATGTTTACTATTTTAAAAAACTTCCCAAGCTTTCCAAAATTGCTGCCCCATTTTCCACACCCACCAGCAATACATGAGGGTTCCTGTTTGCCCGAGAGCTGGCACGTCACGTTTTTTGTTGTTTTGTTGTTTTTTTAATCCCTACTTTTGCTTCTACCATAATAGAAACGTTTATAGTCTGGCTGGTTTTACACTCATGGACATTATGGGCGTAACGTTCTTTAAACCACACTTTGGAAACAGCCAAACACATGCTTATGGCTAATGAACAACACTGTGGTCAAGAATAAAGTGGCCACACACACCACTAACACACTTTAATCCTGCCTTTTGTTTCTGGAGTGGGATCTTGTTCCCGTTTGACACAGTTCACCAACGGAGGTGATTCTGTAATGCTGCTGCGATGGGCGGCGTGTGGAATTCACAGCTGACGTTTACCGAACACGTTCCAAGAACAGGCTCTACTGAGGCCATCACCTGCTTTATCGTGTATAGTCGCTAAACACCCACGTGAACGGCTGCAATTGTCTCTCGTCTACCGACGCAGAGACCGACGCTTGGAAAAGCTGAGTGGAGCCCCCGGTGTCAAACAGGCAGTGGAGCACTGCACCAACTCGGGAAGAGATGCCCTTCGATCTTGAAATCTTTAGCGGGAGAGTGGGACAAACAGCAGATGCTATGAGGGAGACTGTTGCCGTGTGCAGAGCGCGGTGGGAACACAAAGATGACCACTGTCCAGCCAGATGCGAGGAAGATCCCTGTTCTTATTGGTCCCAGTTGTGTTCAGCTGCCTATGACCAGAACCACAGGAAGAGCTCGTTTTTCTTCAATCATAGAGTCCAGCAGTAGGAACTCGATGGCCTGCATGACAGCTTCCTCTGTCTTCAGGGTCTACTGCTCTGAATGCATGGCTTCCATCTCTGACTACCTCGTGGTCACAACATGGCTGCACCATCTCCTTCCCTCGGCCAACATTTAGGAGGGGAGATTAAGAAGAAGAAAACAACAAGGAGAAAGTCCTCTGCTTTTAGTTTTATCCTGGTCATTTGGATGCACCATGCGTCCCAGTTCTTATTAGAAAAAGGTGAAATGTAAGCGTACTTTTAAAAAAGTTTGCATTCCTAGGAGAAAGTAAAATAGGTCTTAGGGAATTGCAATGCAATAGGTGTTAATTAGAAAGCAAAACCTCTCGGGGACTGTTTCATATGACCGCACTGAGGAGCAGAGGAGACCCAGAAATGTAGTCTCATACCTCGGCCGGTTGTCCCCCTGTACGAAGTCAGGATTCTGTAAACAAAGGGGGTAAAAACTGTGGGGGCGGCAGTTAGCAGTGGCTGCCACATTCGTGTCTCTGCCAGGTCATCATCAGGCTCCAGTGGTCCAAGAACCATCTTAGAAATGTCCGCTGTCATGCAGAGTCACCGAATACATTCCTTCTCCAGTCCTGTCTCAGATTGTTAAAATACTGCGGGGAGCATTTACCAGGCATAAGATTTTAATAATAATAACAGCAGTGAACACATGATGCTCACTTTCCAGGGGTCCTCAAACTATGGCCTGTGGGCCACATGCGGCCCACCGAGGACATTTATCCGACCTGCCAGGTGTTTTTGCTGCCACTACCTGTCCTGCTTAGCAGTCAACTCGTCCCGGGCCCACAGTGCACGTGTGTGGAATGTGCGCCGCACTCTCCAACGGTCTGAGGGACAGTGAACTGGCCCCCTGTTTAAAAAGTTTGAGGACCCTAAGCCAAACTTTTTATACATATTAATTAAATCCCGTAACAACCATGTGAGGGGAAGACTGTTATTTTTCAAAAGGGGAAACTGAGGCATGGAGAGGTTAAGTAATTTCCCCAAAGCCACACAGCTAGGAGGTTGCAGAAGTGAGAGTCATAGCTCTCTGCACACAGTGTGGCTCCAACATGCATACGGTATTTGTTCTGACCCACGGCCTCTTGCAGGCAGAATGTGCATACCTGTTTAGAGACCTGCACCTCTAAAGAGACATAGGACCTTGCACAAGTCACTCTTTTGCTAAAGGTTAATTTTCCCCTCTGACATGTAGGTGATGAGACAAACCTCGACGTCTGTGAGGAATAAACAAGATCCCACATGTGAAGCCCACGTGCTGAATAATCCCGGCTTAACCATGCTCAAATACATTTTTCCTGTTGTGTTTATCCTCCGGTATATGGATTGGAATCTTAGGTAGGGTAAAAACAAAGATAAGTGGATGGTAAGAGACAGGAAGGCAGACCAACGCAGGAGGTGCAGGCTCGGACGGGGCAGAGCAATCATGCCGTAGGCATCCTTCCTTCTCTTCTTTGGGAGCTGAAGCCCCATGTAAAGTAAGCCTGGAGCAAGGAAGTCCCCTGCTGTGAGTTTGATCCTAGCCATTTGCGTGCACTATGCACCCAGTTTTTGTTAGAAAAAAGATAAAACTAAAGTGCACTTACAAAAATTGCATTTCTAGAAGAAAGTAAGTCTTGTCAATTTCCTAGAAGAGGAAAACAACACACAAAAACCCCACAAGTCTTAGGGTGCTGCAATGCAATAGGTATTAAGACTTTGATTTCACTTCAAGGGATGGTTTGATTTTAATTGCAGTATTAACAGATTTTGCAGGTATTAAGTCCCACCGAGTTGATCCAAAACACCTTCCCATCTTATCTCTGCTCCAACTGCTCTGTGTTTCCAATCATCTCTGAGATCAACAGAAATTTCTCCATGGGAAATTTACACTTCTGCACACACTTATCTATAATAATTTCACCTATCTGATAAACCCAAACACAAAATCCATGAAGAGAAAGAATGAAAATGGGGCCAAGAAACAAACCAAAACAACAAAGAAAATTAAGAAGATGAAGGGTCAGATGTGATGATGTCATCAGAGGACACAAAATCTGTTCCTTTTTCCGTGAATTTATAAATGCATTTTTAAAGTGAATAATTTTAAAATCATTGTTTAAATTGGACATTTCAGCCTCCAGGTATGCTTTGCAAAGATTCCACAACACAATAGCATCTTATTACAAGGGTATTCAAAAACATCTTTCTTTTAAAAAACAACAACAGCAGTAACACCAAGAAACAAAAACCATCACAGCCCAAGTGTGAAATTTAAATGATGAATGCCAAAGCAGGGAAGGCTTCAAATTTGCATTTTTCTATTTTGCAACTTTGTAGCTAATGTGATACATGTTCAAGAATTCTTAACCTGTGTTATTACTTGAATAAGGGATTTCATTGCTTATACATGCTAGAGAGAATTCAAATAGAAACTTTGATTTTTATTTTTTTATTTTTGGCCCTGGGACCAAAAAAAAAATCTCGTTTTCCTTGGCAGAGAAACATATTAGCCATGGTCAGTTCTCAATTTTACATATTCATGGTAGCTGATATAAAACAATATTAGGCTTCAGAAGGCATTATGCTTTTTATGTAAATGCATGACTGGGTCATTTTTTCAAGGGAAAAGCTATTTCTTTCCATTGCTTAGTCCTTAACTCCACAAGAAATCCCTTGATGAGAACAGTGAATTAATATCACCACTGAGTGAGAGGGGACGGGGGATATTGCTTCAGCAATTGCTTAGAAGGTTCCCAGAATTTGGTCTGGGCACAGCCGGAGAAATCTCCTTTGGAAACAGAAAACTTCTTGAAAGTCACTGAAGTGTGAATTTTGCCACTTAACTGAACAGTTCACATTCCCCGTAGTCCAAACTCTTTGAAGTTGTCTTAAGTCTTTGGGGATTCTGTCCTGAACTCAAAGGGAAGAACCTAGACTTAGAGTCAGACTGGCTGGATCTGTCAATCAGGGTAGAAGAGCTGCCATTCCCAGAAACCACTCCAGTGGCTGTGAGCAGAAAGGTATTGAATAGAGGGGATTGCTTCACAAAATTTCCATCCCTGTCAAAGAAACAGGCTCTAAACTGGGACTCAGGAGTGACTTCTGGAACAACCCACCAGGGAGCTGCTGTCTTGGCTACCACCAGGAAACTGGAAAATTAGGAAACCTTTGTCCCGCTGTTGGCTTCTGAAACACACCTCCGCTGTCCGTCATCTGGCAGGTAGTTGCTACCAGAATTGTTGGATCCAATGCAACACGGCCCAGGTAGATGCACACCAGCAAAAGGATGCTTCATGCACGGTTGCTTCTCATCGTCTTAGTTCCAAGTTTTGACTGTGCACGAGACCATATGGTTAACAGATCCTTAATCCCATCTGAAACCCCGGTTGCAAGGGTGTCCAGAAACATAGTTTTTAGCTTTTCAACCTTTGCCGTTCCTGAAGATGTTGGCACAGCTGTTGAGGGGGCCGTTTTAGAATTTCTACCACATGTAGGTTTTCATCCAGTTCTGCTCTTTAGCTGTTCAACACTGCTAAATTCCACTCAGGCTCAGTTTTCTCATCTGTAAAATGGTGATACAATCACCTTTCCCATAAGGTTGACTGTGAGAGTTAAATAGTCTCTAGAAAGTCCCCGACAGCAGGAAGATGCACAGGAAGCACGGGTTCACTTTCTTTCCCTGTGCCTTGGCACCATTGCCCGGCTGCCAACAACTGCACTCGATGACGAGATGCAGATTTACAGAAAGGAAAAAATGTCCCTGTGTTTACTCCTTGAAGTCAGAGAGGTGGATGAGAAAATAACTCAGGAGAGTGAGGGAGATGGGCACACTTTTAAGCCACATTATTTGAATGCCTGGAGCATCCTGGCTGGGCTTCAGGGCAAACGCCTGGTGGAGGGAACCTTCTCTGCGATTAAATATCAGTTGTGGTCGGCTGAGACCTGTTGGTGCAATCCCAGAACTCAGACTCAGGCTCTCCTGTCCTATGCTGAGGGCTTCCAGGAGGGAGGACGAGAGCTGTGCTTGTGATGACAGCAGCTGGGACGGTTCCCTTCTGCTGCTGTTATCACCTGTTTAGGGACAAGGACGCTGAGTTTCAGGGAGATTTCGCGAGTTACTCAACAATCCCAGCAGCTGAGCCTGAAGCCCGTCTTCTTCCCGCCGCAACATACTGCATTTCTTGATTCCCCAAAGACTTCCTTCCTGTCTGCCTCGGATTTTCCAGAAGCCAAATTCCCTCCTGTGTTCATCCTTCCCAGGAGATTTGGGGAACATCCACATCTGTCGCGTCTGGGCTGGGGAGCCTGAGCATCCAGATGCTCGGAGCGTCTCTTGTCTTCTCCAAAACTATGCACGTGGGAGGCCTTTTGGGTGCTGAGTTTCGTACTGTGGGTTCTGCTTTACAAGACAGATCCAGGTTCTCCCTGCAGGGCACTGGTGTTATCCTCCTGCCCTGCACAAACCACAGTGATCCCCACCCCCTGGTTTTCACTGCAGCCACCTGGTCACCTGGTCACAGCTCTTCTGTCACATTTATGCAGAGAAAAAGCACTGAAGGTAAATAAATGACCTGTGGTGGAGACCGCCCACAGGTGAGCTTCTGCCTCACCTTCCTTTTGGCAATAAAATCTCTTGAGTTTAAGTCAGGGACAGGTCTATGCAGCTAGAGTCCACACTTCCTAGAATTCCTAGGTGTGGCCAGCGACAGTTTGTGCTAACGGAACGTGAGCAGAAAAGACTCGTGGAACATCTGGATCGGATCATCTTACTAAAGACAGATTCCTTCGCCCTGGGAGTCAAGGAGGAAGTCTCGCTCCTCTCCTGCCAGCTGGGAATGGACAACTATAATGGCCAATGAGCCGCAGGTGAGGGTCAGCAGAGCCTCCCCCACCCCCAACCCTGGAGCCCGGGACAATCCCGCGGAGCAGAGCCCTCCCCCCTAAAATGCCCTTACATCAGCGCTCCGAGAGAGAAGACACTTCGTCTGCCTAGAATGGTTGCCTTTTAAATACTTGGGGTACGGCCGCTTAGCCTATTCCTGAATCAACTCATTTCTAAATGCTAGTAAGGGTTAAGTCTGAATGAAGGGGTATGGCCAGTGGGTCATTCTACTTTGCCCTTTCTCATGGTTCTCAGATTTTGAAAACATGCATTGAAAAATACCTTCTGATGACACCAAATGTTGGTGAGAAGACACAGTAACATTCCCGTCCCCGCTGGTGGGAATGGGAATCGGAGTAACCACTCTGGGAAGGTGTATGGCAGTGCTGAGGGTGAACGTACCTCCACCACACAACACAGATGTTCCGTTCCCAAGTCTGCACCTTCGGGACATACGTGCTCGCATCGTCAAAACACGTGTGCGGTAACAGGCAGAGGGGCCTTATACATAATAGTCTCCTGAACTGGAAGCGACCCAAGTACCCATCGACAGACTGGATGAACAAGGTGTGGTGTATGTACAATAGACACCAACAAGAAAAATACCCATTCGGACGATCATATCGATATTATACATCTCACCGAAGGCATCGTGACGAAGAGAAGCCAGACACAAACGTGTAATACGCTACATAACTTCATTTATATGAAGTTCAAGAACAGGAGACACTGGTCTGTGGCAAAAGAGGCCTGAAAAACTCTCTTCCTTGGGTGGGACCAGGGACTGCTTGGGCAGGGCAGGAGATCACCTGCTGGGATGAGAGAAAATACTTAGATCTGGCTCTCGGGTAGGTGACTGCATCCCATGTAAATTTCATCATCCTGTACACTTAAGACGTTTGCACTTCTACCGTGTATGTTATAACTCGATGATAAATAACTTTTTCAAATGCCCTTACATCATCAGCCAACTAAGCGTTGAACAGAAATAAATTGCAATCAAAAGGGAAAAGGATAACTCAGGCGTAATTTCACAGAGCAACAAGTATTTTCATCAGTTCCGTGTGCAAGATGCCATATGGGATCTGCTTCGAAAGTCCCTCCCTGCAATTCTCCCTGGAATGGCTCCTGCCACAGCTGCTGGCCACTGTGCCCTCGTTATAAATCTCCAGGTGTTACTCCAGGCATGGGATTAAAAATAGACCAGCGGCTACAGGACTCACAGCTTCCTTGTGGGGCTTTCCCTGCACAATCGGTGCTGCGGGAAGTCAGGTGGAAAGGAAAGCGAAACAGGATTTGGGACTCTGGGAATTACTAAATAAATGATAATTAGTACTGAATATCCAAAACTGAAATGCACATATCTAACCAAGTTTACCTTTAGCAGCGGATTCCTTTCTCCAGGAGCCGTGGAAACAGAAGTCAGAGAGCTAGCTTCTGTTCACACCAAATGCCCATAGCTGACAACAGACAAATCCCACCAAGAATAAGCTCAGTCCAAACATCTGACAGCCAATATCACGTTTGCATTTTATAACAAGTCAATATTTTTAAACAGTTTTTCTCTTTAACCACCTTCCACCATTCAAGCATTCTCAAAGGAGGGGGGCCGGGAATGGCTGGCGTCTCAAAGCTCAGCAAAAAACCGAACGCACGTTTGTCTGCTGGGTAATGCTAGAATCCAAACGCATCTAAAGCCATGCTTGGAGAAGACCGGATGTTGATCCAAACCAAGACCAGGACGGGGTCAGATGCACTTGGTGTATGGTCTACACATCTTACCTCCACGCACCCATAAGAGACTGTCATGGATGCTGTGGTGTGTGGCCCAGGTCACCCCCGCAGGACGGAGGGGACCGCTCCCTGGCCACATAGGGTATGGGTGGCTGGGGGACTCCAGGAACCACTCCCTAGCTGCAGAGAGTCACCTCCCACTGGGCCGGGCCCCTTGGGGGAAGCGTCACACAATGACTTCTCAGCGTGGGCACCCTGGATTGGAAGACACCTGCACAGGAATCTCCATCCCCTTCCTGCCTCCTGGCAAAGCCCTCCCTAGACAGGTGTGTACCATGGCTGGGGGACTCTCAAGACCGCTGCCTCCCCGCCTGTCCCCACACCTCAAGTTCGGTATAAATCTGTGGGCGCCGCCAAGCTCTAGCGTGTGAACTGTTGAGTCCCATTCTGACACCGTCAAAACTGCTCCACATGCACTCCGAGCTGAGGACGAACAAGAGAAGATGAAAGCCCAGCTTGGTGAGCAGTGACTCCTCGTGCCCGAGGGTTTGATCCTCCGGGGTGTCCTCGAGCCCCTCCCTGCCTTCCACCCTCACCCTCCTCCCTGCAAACCTGTCCTCCCTCCTGCGATTCTGTCTCCCCTCTCTCCACCCTTTCCTCCATCTCCTGCCCTTCCTCACTCAGCCTTCCCCGCTGCAGGCAGCGTGCTGCTTTGTTCCCTGAGCACGTCTGTCCCCCTTTTCCTGCTCCCAGTCTCCCCTCCCCCTCCCCGCGCACGGGGCTCTGACCGTCCGCCCTCCGCAGAGCGGGTGTGAGCCACTCTCTCACAGGCCTGGCCAATAAACCTTCGTCCCTGTGACTGAGTTCGGTTTGACAGCAAAGGCCCCAGGTCATTCTGGGGAGGTATGGAACCTGGGGTGGTGGGGGTCACTGCAGGGTTGTTCCAAATCGATACCAGGGGCCGGGCCTCTATACAGCTCTGTCTACCTGCCATCAGGTCAGAAAGGGGCAGGTGGCTCACTGCTGCTGAGGGCAAGTCTAGAAGGGGACTCGGGTGACAGGTATTGGCACCAAACCCTCCTAGCAGCAGGGGGTGGGGTGAGAATCTCAGTACTGGGTGGGAGGCTGGGAGAAGCAATAAGGCCCCCACTGACGGTGCCCTGAGTCCTTGAGGACACATGGAGGGGGGTCATCTTGAAGGGGACGTGGTGTGACTCGGTTAGCTCTTCCATCCCTGACACCCGGGAACATCGAGTTTCCCACAGAATACTGATGTTCAGGCTTCGCACACCCCGACTCCCAGGGCTGTGGGCGGTACCCCCTCTGGCGCCGCGCACTCTGCTTCCCTGCCAATTCCCCTGCAGAGACGTACGCGTCCGTTCACTTGAAGGCATTTATTGAGAATAGGACGTCTCAGCAGTGGAGGGTGCAGCAGGGAAAGAGACAGACAAGATCTCTGCCCCTTGCAACAAATAAACACATTGTATCAGTGCAGCGTACAACTGTGCTTGTTACTTGACATTTAATGTCCATTTTGTCACATTAACATTTCTCCAATCTCTGCCTTTAAAGATCTCGGTCCTCCCTGCCCCCCGAGTGCTGACGAGCAGTGAAAATATTCACGGCATCATCGTTTCACACACAGTGGTGAAGCCAGGTGCTGCCAAACGCTGATTAAAAGTGGGAAATTAAAAGCCACTGTCAACAATGTATTTCAGGCTTTGATTTTTCACAATTTCTCCTTCTGCTACTTAAAACAAGGGAAAATGCTGTGATGGTGATTTCTTTATTAGGAACGGCAATTGTGCCTGCCAAGTTTTAATCAGCTCGTCTGGCCATGGGAACGGCGGGCGTGAACTGTCTTTAGGAAATAAATGTGCCGGATGCGGCGCCGACCGTCGGCGGGCACACGGCAAGGGCCGCACGCGGGCTGCGCACAGCGTCATCGTCATCGGGCCGTCAGCTCGAATCTGAAACAGGCTCGTCTGCCGTGGCGGAAACGGTCCCTCTCTCTCCGCTCACCTTCCCTGACACAGGCAACGTGACTTTGCTTTTCCACCTGCTATCCAAAATCCAGCGCTTTGCCCAATCTCATTTGCTCACTGGAGAGTCACTTTCATCTCAGGATACAGTCTGGCCCGGGGTTCCTACCTGAGGCATTTCCGACCGGCCCCGTGATGCAAATGTGACGCTTCTTATTAAATTGGCTTCTCTCTGCACTGACACCTTCATTTCGAAAGGGAGCTTTATTGCACTACTGTTAAGTGAAAACTGGTATCATCTGCCACGAATAGAAGGTGGCCATCAACACAACCAAGCAGCAAATAAAGCGATGTTATTAATTCTAATTACACGCTGCCTGCCGAAGGCTCTGCATCTGAGCTTGCTCTCTCCTGGGGAAAATGAGGTGAGCAAATATTAGACTTTAGAGACAGCCTGGTATCAAACAGAGCCTTTCTCCTTGAGGTGATCAGAATGATGGGAAAAGAACTGAAAAGAGGTTAACAACTTTCTCCCCAAGAGGTTCGTTGCTACATGAAAACCACGTCTGTGTATACTATACACATTAACATCCTCTCTTCTGGGAAGCGCTGGGGTAGCAGACGTTCCTAGGCGTACAATAAAAGAAATACACCAGCATTCCCCAAACTAAGGCATTTGGTGATACGGAAACAGCATTAGGATCGGGGGACGTTAGTTCTTCGTTGACTCTGTCACTAAGGAGCCAGGTGATAATCATTTTGCCCATCTGGGAAACATTTCTCTGGTTTGTCACAATCTGCAAGGGATCTTTTAGCCTCTGGCAAACAGATAATCTTGATAAATAGAATTACGGTTTTTTTTTCCAGGATAAGCATGCAATGAGATAAAGTCTGTAAAGCTTTGAGTAAAATGCTTGTCCTTGCAGGTGCTTAATAAATTTATGCAGAATGAGTCATGTGCACCCACTGTGGTCTGTCAGGCACTTTGATAAGCACTTCATGTATTAATCTTTTTATTCTTTACAATCATACAACGTGGTGTCCACTGTTTGTTTTACAGACGAGGAAACTGAGGCTTAGTCCAGTTAAATAACTTTTTAAAAGAACATAATAAATTCTGAAGTATAAATTTTTTTTATTATGAAAAACTTCAAGCCTACAGGAAAAAACAGAGGAAAGATACAATGAACACTTGCACCTGCATTTAAACGGTTGTTTGAGTTTTGCCATATTTGCTTCATCTGATACTCTCAGGCTAAAGTACTTTGAAGTGATTTACATAAAGTATTATTAATTCCTACGCTATCCTTACTGTTCAACACAATGCCAGCAACATATTACAGATCAAATATTTCTGAAGGACCCAAAGTAACAAGACGTATTAGGTGTCCTGAATCTCTGAAAGGAAGATGACATATCATGGAATTCCATCCAGCCACCAGCAGTAAGAAAACAGAGAATATTTTGTCGTACTCTCTGTTTTTCATCATCGTCTGATAAAGTGAGATTTCACTGTCTGCTGTGAGACTGGGGTGTTGTCGTGAGGGAAGACCCCGTGTGTTGGCTTTAGGAGATACTGGGTTCAAAGCCAAGGTCAGTCACTTTATCGGTCTTTGACCTGGGAAAGCTCTGTAAACCCTCAGACCTTCACCTACTCAATGGTGACAGTTAAAAGAAAAATGATCAAGTTGGTAGGAATGCTTCGAGAATAAGTTAGGTGATGTCTATCACGGTGCATAGCCCTGCCCGGTAGTAAGGAATGAACCACCAAGCAGCTCAACTTCCTGCACCTAACCGTGCAGAGTTAGGTGAGAACTCAATGTAAGTTTCTTCCACACTCACCAGACTATCTGGGGGTAGAAGCAGAGCCCTAAGGTACCGAGGTATAACACATACTCACACCTTACGATGTCCACGGGGCTCTCCTCGGTCATGCTACACACCAACACAGGCACCCAGGAATCTCAGCACACGAGTGTTTACTTACACAGATGCAACTTCGGACGCTATTGACAACCAGGATGGCCGTTCTTCTAAGTCATTCAATGCCTAGGAGTGTATGAGGTGGAAGTCAGAAACATGCTGTTCTCCAGTGTTTCACAGTATGAGCAATCTCAGCACACCAAGTTGCAGTCCAACGTCTGAAAACTTTTAAGTTTAATGCTGTATGTCTCTCCGGGAAAGCCAACCACTTCCTGGGGTGCTCAATCAAAACAAAGCAACCCCCTGGGAACAGAAGCAGGAGTCTGCTCAGGGCTCGACGACAAACACACGTGTTTGGTTGGTTGAAGGTGGGTGCGCTGGTCTTGGGGCGAGGGATCTCCAAAAACAAATTTTGACTCTGAATGAGTTTCAATGGTACTTTGATTTCACAGTCTAATCCTCACCTGAGTTAAGATCCGACATGAGTATTTAAGTAGGGATGAAATGCACTTCAGTTTGCAAAGCGAAAAAAACATGCAAAGTGCTGTGTTGCAAAAACAGGTCGACGTTGATGTGCTGATTGTGCATCAGCAGCGAGACAGTGAACCGGGACTTGCAGGTTTGTTTGCGTCACTGCGACCGGGCATCTACAACCCCTGAGCATCCGGAAGGACATTTTGGCAAGGAGAAATTTCCATAACTTCTCATCAGCCCTTCTTGGGCTCCAGCAAGGGTGTCGTCTTTTCCTTCCTGATGCACGAAGTTCCAATCACGGTGCACAGGTGCTCTGCCCGCTCCTGAATGCTCACACTTCACGGGCTCCCTACCAAGTGACTGAAGCTGCCCAACACTGGCGCAGTAAATAAAATGCACAGATGCTGGCAAGGAGGTTTTTGTAAACATACATCAGAAAAACCTGCCAGCATTTACCCGGCTGGCAACAAGGAACTCCCGAAAGCAGGCAGCAATCATGGTAGAAGCATCTTTGAAACTCAGACCTGCAATACCACAGAGCTGCGCCCTCGTGCATCTTGCTCTCCCGTGTGAACTTTCTGCTGCATACCTGGTGCCTCGGGGTGAGCGTTACTCACAGCTGCCAGATGCTTCACGCAAAAATTTGTGTAGCAATCACAAGAAAAATAAATCACGTAAACTAGTGAAATGTCACGAAATGGGGGAACCAGCATATTGATAACCAAACAAAAATCTTATGCTAAAACA
>VBSM01000883.1:1177770-1188556 GCA_008086735.1 Cheirogaleus medius | reverse complement strand
CACCTAGAACATTCCACCTGCACTTGATTGGCAAGAACTGGGTCACACGGCTACTCCTAGCTGCAAGGGAGTCTGGGCAGGGAGCTGACCTGGAGCATCACTACCTCAAACTGCTAGTCAGAGAGAGGCAGAAAGGATTTTACGTGGGAAAATTGCAATATAAATCTGGGATAAATAGCACGTGTTGAATCTGGGTTCCCGGAGGTCAGTTTAAAAAGATAAAAGACTATCTCTAAGCGATGGTGAATTCCTCCCAACTCCGCATTTCCTCCAAGACACATGCAGGAATCGTGATGGATGATCTCTCTGCACCATTCCCTTTGGCCCACTTTGCAGAACAGTGAAGAGAATTATTGGATTTTGCCCGAGAAAGGGGCAGTGTGTAATAGTGCCTGTCTTGGGGAAAAAATAAATAAATAGCATGCCAAATGCCAGAAGAAAAATTTCTCTGTTAATCATGAGGATGACTGTAAAGAGACTTGGGTTTGACGGACTGAGAACCAAACGCTTCAAACTCACTTTGCAGTCGACCCATAAAACGCTGGCGCCGTCTCTGAAGAGGCAGGTGCTGTTTTCATCTTCCACGTTTGCAAAGTGATTCCAGGTCACAGCCCTTCCTCTTGGTTTTAGTGAATGTTGACTCGGTTCTTGCACGAGGCTTTATCCTCATCACAGCTCAGTACGGGTGCTCCGGAGGGGCCCCGGTCTGCAACTGAGTTCCCCACCCGGTGTTGAGGCAATTAAAGAGATGACCAGGTCAGCACTCACGTGACCTTAGTGGGAACGTCCTGGACATTCATAAGGTGATGATAATATTGCTTTCTTGAACCTTTGTCGATCCATGACTCCTTGTACATTTTTTTAGAGAGTCACCCTGTCACCCAGGCTACAGTGCCGTGGCATCAGCCTCGCTCACAGCAACCTCTAACTCCTGGGCTCAAGCGATCCTCCTGCCTCAGCCTCCCGAGTAGCTGGGACTACAGGTGCCTGCCACCACACCTGGCTAACTTTTCTATTTTTAGTAGAGACAGGGTCTTGCTCAGGCTGGTCTTCAACTCCTGACCTCAACTGATCCTCCTGCCTCAGTGTACCGAGTAGCTGGTACTACAAGTGCATACCATGACGTCTGGCTAATTTTTCTATTTTTAGTAGAGACGGAGTCTTGCTCTTGCTCTGGCTGGTTTCAAACTCCTAAGCTCAAGCAATCCTCCCACCTCGGCCTCCCAGAGTGCTAGGGTTACAGGTGTCAGCTGCCACACCTGGCCTGGGGAATACTTTTAAAAGAATGAAGAAAAAGCAAAGACAGAGAGAAGGAAAGCAAGAAATAAAGGTGGAAGAAAGAAAAGGGGAAGAGAGAGAGAGAGAGAGCTGGTGGGGGAAAGAAACTTGCCTATTTTTTGCTTTTTTGTTTTCTTAGTCTCAGTTACCCCTCCCCCCACACAGTCCTCTCCTAACAGTTAAACAAGAATACAGTGCATAGGTTATTTCATACTCCTTCAGGATTATCTTTGTATCCTGGATCTTAGCAGGAAGCCAGGAATGCCGTAAGTGGTCTGAGAAGGTGCACCTGCTGAGCGAACGTCCACACCTGCTTGCTCCTGTCTGACAACCAGCCTTTGGTCGTGGCGTCCCCTTGCCTGGAGTTCCCTCCCGCAACATCCCAGACCATCTGCATCCAAACTGTGTTCAAAGAAAGGGTCAGGGCTGCTTCTTTCAACTGGATATGACCTTTCCTGGTAATAACACATTTTTATCTCAGTTGGTTGCAAACGATAGCAACCTCGATCTCACTGCAGAAAAAATATATATATTATAAAAGCATCTATTGACATGGGATGAAAACGTCTAGGCTTGGCTGGACCCAGGGGTTCTGATCAGCTCCAGGCTGTGATTTCCTCTCCCCGACTCCACCTGCCACTGCGGACAGGTCTGGCGGCTCCAGGCTTCCATCCCCGGTGCTGTTAAATCCAGGAGATTGGAAATGTCTCTCCTTTAATCACGCCCCAAAAGTCCTAGAATTCGGTCTCCTTGAGTTTCGTTGCCTTGGCTAGGGTCCTACGCTCACTGTTGAACTAATCACTTATTGCTGTGTGTGTATGTGCACACACATGTGTGCATGTATATGTACACGTGTGTGCACATGTGTGTGCACATGCGTGTGTGTGTATGTGCACACGCGTGTGTGCGGCTCTGTTTGGTTTGACTTTCTTCTCACATCTGCCCCCGGAGCTCCTGTAGTGCCATTTATCCCTCAACCGTGTAGACCAAGAGTACGGGAAGGACAGTTTCCCAGAGTCACCTGGAGATCTGTCTCTAACATGGTACCATGCGGCAATCACGACAACATTCGCTACAGAGCGCCACTCGGTTTAGACCTTGCATTACAAATCTACATCCGGCTTGATCCTCCTCCGGGCCAGAGTGTGATTCCGTGAGGTTGGTTCCGTGTCTCACTGAACTTTGTTTCCTGCCGAGTGCTATGCAGAGGGCATGGAATGCTAAGTGCTTAACCAAATTGCAGTTTTAAGCACCGCTACTGAAAATATTAATATAATACCTACTAATGCTGTTTCCTCATCTCTAAACTGGAGATAATTGTAGTGGCTCTTAGGATCACCACAAGGATTAAATAAGAGAACAGATGAGCACAGCGCCAGTATATGGAAATCGCTCCATAAACGTCACCTGCTATTATCCCCGATTTTATCACTATGTTATTATTAATACGACTGAGGTGGCCACGGCTGGGAAGAGGACACGGAGTTCACCTTTCTCAGAAAGGTCCCTGCCTGCTGCACCTGTCTCGCAGGTGCTCTGGCTCGGCACCGAACAACCCCCGCATCTGCCCTGCTTCCTGACCACTGAGCACCTGCCGAGTTCTTCCAGGGCCTGACAGAGCCGTCGGTCCGCGTGGCTCTCCTGCCGCAGGTACGATACAAACAGTTCTTTGTTCGCGAAATGAAGAATTTGAGTTTGTCCCTGGAAACTGAAGCCGGCTGAACTGTCAAACATTCTCTTTTTAGCCACAGGTACTGAATCCTACTCATCTGTTCTCTTTCCCAATAAGTGGTGAACGGAGCTGTTTTTTCTCTATTGACACTCCGCCCACCCCACCCACAAAAATGCCACCTAAAATCCACACCCTGCCCTCTCTATGGGCCACATCTCTCAGGGCCCCTGGCTTTCTTGTTTCTGCTTGCTTTTGGCCAAAGGGAAGTACGAGCAGGTTACTGAAGGATAGGAGATGAGAGAGAGGGATACGTATTCCCCACCTGTCCCCAGTGTGTTGCCCGGTCCTCGACAGCAGCTGTGTGTCTGTGCAGTTACGTTCCTACCATGGGCTCATCCCCCAGGTGTTCAGCTCTGACCAGGCTCTGCCAAAATCATCCTCCCCCCACCCCATCCTTTCAGACCCAGGGGAGATGGCTCCTCTAGAAACTGGTGCCTCAATATCCCTTATGGGGTCTTGTACTCTGCCTACCCCCCTGTAGAGGGTCCCTCACTAGATTTTCCTCCAGGCCCTAGGTGAGCGTCTCATCTATTCCCTACTTAGTTCCCAACGGTGACAAATGGGGCAAAAATCTCAGTCCTCCCTCTCCACATATGAAAAAATAAATACCAAAAACCAAAAAACCAATGAAATATGAGTGTTGGTATTTCACAAGCTAGTATTTGCCTATATCAGAGTGGGCAGAGGCTTTTGTTTTCTGTGTGCGTAGGTGGGGGCTGAGTCCACTGGTAATGAGGCTCGAGCTAAATTCATCACCATTTGCTGCCTTTTCTGCTAAAAGACCTCCTGAAAAGGCTTAATGAGATACGTCTGATAAGGATAATTACATGGTGTGACTTTGGGCATCACACAGGGAGAGGAATGGATCTGGAAAAACCACTAATGAAACCGGGACCCAAGGGGATTTGAACTCACGACCTTCTAGCCAGGAGTCAGATATGCCGGGGAACAGGCAGCGGCTAAACAATGGCGCTTGGATGGAGCCCCTGGCAGGTGCTAAATCGTTGCTGGGAGCGGGCTCACATTAGTCCTGACATTCAGCTGGCGCTACAAAGACGGGGGTGGAACATACAGGAAAAAAATCGGTTCTGGGCTTCTGACATGGTCCTGCCAGCCGAAGTGTGGAGAGATGACACTGAGCTCAGGGGTGGGATCTAAGGCGCACTGAACCCTGGATGTCGGAGCTCCACTCTCTCCATTCTACAGAAAAGGAAAAGTCGAGGTAGTTTTTTTCTCAATTGCCAAGAAACTCCTAAGGCTAGGTTTGCTGTCTTGGGTTTGGAACATCACATGCTTCCTGAATAAGCACATCAGGGTGCTGCACTCAGCAGGTTGTAATGGCACCAGAAACACTTCCTCCTCCACGTCCCCTGAAGGTCTCCGTGACTTTCCCTGCACTTTGACTCATGGGGAGCCCCAGCCCGATGAGTGTCCCGGGACGGCTCAGCACAGCGCCGGGAAACGAGGACAAGGCGGGGCCGGACGACCGCTGGGATTTCATGAACGGATCCTTTCTGCAGTCAAAATCAAGAAAGCCTTTGTCTTGTCTTGTTCAAGGACCAGGTTTAGAACACTCTTTCCTCTCCTGCAGTGTTTCCTTGAACACTCTCAATAACTGGTTATGCAATCGCAGGCATCGATCCGGCAAATGTTTATTGAGCTTGGATAGAACGGCCAGGAGCTGTCCTAGGTACTGATATTGCACAGGAGCCAAAATAGCTGGAGCGTTGCTCTCATGAAGCTTCCATTCCAGGGAGCAGGGCAGACCGTAAACAGGATGATTTCCACTTCAGATGGAAACACTTATTTTAAACAGTGAGCAAAGTACGCCAACAGGGACTCCAGAGACGTGGCTGGGAGCGTGGCTCTGAATCCCGGACAGCAGCTCTGAATTTTGACAGATAGGGATATATTTGGGATTCAGGAAAGAGAAATTGAAATTTCCCAGGAATTTTCAGGGATTCCTGAAATCACAGGTTGTTCTTAAAACATTTCCAACATTCTTCATGTCCTTTACTCATGACTATGGATGTATAATGAATCAGAAATACTAAATTTAGGTGCATTTACAAGTAACTGCAGCCTATAGTGAATATTCAAACACTGTAGAACACCAGCAAACATGATTGAGTAGAACTTGGATAATGTTACATCAGGATTTTTCATACTAAGATGAGCAGCAATGCATAGAATCAGGTGTTGGGGTTGCCAATTTAAGGGCTTACTTTGCTCCCAAGGTGTTATTAATGTTTTGGATGCATCTTTCCTGGGATTCGTATCAAGTGTAGTGTGTATAAACATATTAGCCTTTCTTTTATCAGCAACAATGCCTGTTAACAGCAGCAGACAGGGCCACCAGCAGATGACATAACATGGCCACGGCCACAAGCAAGACTGACCCATGAGACCGTAAGGGTCCTGCTTCTATGTGCTCCGGCCCCACTGACCCCAAACATCAACCTCAGCCCCTGACACCAGTCTCTGCGTTCCCTGCTCTCGTTTTCTTATGTGCCATTGGCGGACTCTTGCAAACCAGGGACATTTCCATGTGGATCATTAAGCTTTAGTGCACACATGAGAACTCTAATGTTTCCCCAATTTCTCTACCAATTTCTTTCTTCTTTTTTTTTTTCAGGATTGGGGATTTGTAAAAGCAAATGAGGTTCTTTGGAAATTCAGGGAAGGGATTCCTGCAAGGCAACACCAGCTCTTGCTGCCTGGGTCTGAGTAGCAGTTGTGTCATCTGCGAGCACCTGCCAGCTTTGGGATCACAGGTATGTTATCTACCTGTATGTGACTGCTCCCTCATCTGAAAAATGGTACCACGATGAGCATCCATGGCATGGGGTTGCCGCGAGATTAAATTCTTTACCATATATAAAAGCAGCCCTAACAGTGTTTGGCAGGCAGTTAGCAGTCCAAAAAAAAATGTTAGTTCTTGTTAAGGAGGCTGCAACTGGGAGAGCTGGTACCATCTATGGATGGCCAGGGATGGATCTATTAATGACCACGGGCTATAAATGACCTATTTCTTATGTGTTTTTTATGTGTGCGTGATCAGTGGCTATGTAACTCTGTCAACTTGACAAAGAGGAGAAGGAGACCAGGAGAGCCATACAGACTTAGGTGGTCACGGAGACCTTGTTTCTCACCCGGGCACTGAGGAGATCTCCGCGTTCAGATGGCCGTGGACACAGAGGCAACACAGGCTGCCCGCGACAAAGAAATGGAAGCAGCAAACAAATGTGCGAGTGTGCATCATTACACATCGAATGTGCATTAAGCAAGTTAAGCCAATTCTAGCCAGCCAGAGGTGGATGGCAGCGATCCTCAAGATGGTCTCTGGCTGTGAATCTCACCAGTGTGGGCTAGAATTGCAGTGGAGCTGGGAGTTTTGATGCTGCTCAGCTGAGAAAGGCTGAAGGTAGGGGTGGGGAACATCCCTGTGAACCGTGAAGTGCAGAGGTGTGGGAGAGATCGCCTGGTAGAGTAAGGGATGAAAGAAAGAACCGCACAGACACCTACAGCTCGAGGTATTCTTCCCTGAGACCGAGGGTGCAGTGCAGTTTGGGGAGATAAAGTGAGACCCATGAGAAAGACCCAGAAGGCGGATTCTGGGAGCCGATCCCAGGTGCACCTGTTCTGAGCTTGTCAGTGGACGCAGGGGGGAAGACATCTGAAGTGCAAGTCAAACGACCGGAGTGGAAATGTGGATTGAGACCCCACACTGAAGGGCTGTGTTTGTCCCGTGGCCTGAGAGCTGAGGGGGGGGAGAGGGTGTTCGGTTTGCAGATGGGTGGAGCTTGACTGCTATGGAAAAGTAAAAGACACAAAGAGAGGCTGGGAAATGAGATGGACCATTGCTCCTTGCATCACATGAATGGATGGATCTAAAATTTCATCCTTTCTGTGACTGATTTGTCTTCTTACAGGTCTGGACATCACGACAGAAAGATGACAGAGCACAGCAGATGCACGAGCTCAGCCGCAGAGACAGAGGGCAGAGAAGGAGAGGGGGAACCAAAGGAGAGTGGTTGAGAGATGTAGGCAGACAGCTCAGCAGTTGGGTGGATGGAAGGATGGATGCAGTAATCAGTAGATAGAGGATGGATGGATTAGATAAGCAGTGGAGAGACAGATAATTGGTGGATATCAGTTGACTGATATCAATTGATTGATAAATGACAGACTGATACCCCCACACACACATGCATATTCTTACCAAATATAAATAAATTCAGGAAGACCAAGAGAGTATAAAGAGGCATTCCAGGATAGACTTTCCAAGAACTCCAAAAAGTCATTTCTTTTGATGCTCCAAAACCCAAGCAGGTAGGCACTATCATCTCATGTTACAGATTTAAAAAAATAACCAAAAAGAGCAAAGTAAACTTGCTCAAGGCTGCAGAGGCAATGGGTTGTGAGCTGTGATTTCAGCCAGTTCTGAATGATATAAAAACACAGGAGAGTCCTGCAAGGAGAGTCCTTAGCCAGGAGGAGTAAGAGGGAAGAGGAGAAATAAACAAACTGAGGCAGAGTGAGTCTCTGGAGCGAGAGTACCGGAGGAGCCTCCTTTCTGAAAGTTGTTGGAGAGAGGGTTTGAGAGACACAGATAAGCAAGCACTCAGAAAGCTCACTTCATTGAAGAGAGGTGCAGAGAAAGCATGGAGGTAGACTATAGAGGCAGAGAGAAAATAACAGAGACACTCAGAGGAAACTCAATTTTCATCTTAAACTGTGCAAGGAGTTCTAAAAATTGAAATGGTATCACAGACAAAAAAAAATCTATTACATTCCGAGTTGTAACTTTCACATTTGTCGGATGGAAATTACACAGTACTTCGGACAGAACTTAACTGCTGCTCTTACAAGAGAAATTATTGGTGAAGCGATGTGGTTAATAAACACTATTCACGTTGCCCCTTTCGTCACCCTCTGACCATTGTAGGGGTGGAGGTACAGCACACCTAATTAATTTTACAGCAGCACTAAATATTCCTCTTTGTTAAACAGAAATCGCTTGCACAAACAAGGCTCTGGCAAATTAAATTTCGGCTACCTTTGGGATATAGTAATAAAGAATTATTTTGTCCAGTTAATGATTTCAAATTAATTACAAACAGGACATTGAGAATGGGAGGTCAAGGCAGTAGAGAATTAACCCATTGGATGCCAGCGTACGCATGCCACACTCACATCTTTCACTGCTCGTAGGAGAAGGGCAAAGAGAGAGGTGGGCTCCACCGCCTTCGATTTGGGAAACCCAGCCCAGGACTTCTCACAGCCCATGACGAACGCCAGAAATCTCAAAATGACAAACATCTGACATTCTTAACCTAAAGAATCAGATCCAACAGACATTCAAGGGTAGATGTCTTTTTGATAAAAGAACTTCTTTTCCTTTGGGTAAATACCCAGTATTGGGATTACTGGATCAGGTGGTAGATAAACTTTTAGTTCTCTCCGGTATCTCCATACTGTTTTCCACATAGGTTATACTAATTTGCAGTCCTACCAACAGCGTATAAGTGTAGCTTTCTCTCTGCATCCACGCCAGCATTTATGTTTTGGGACTTTTTAATGCTGTTTCGGCACAATCCACAATTGCAAAGATGTGGAATCAAAACAAGTGTCCATCAGTTCATGAGTGGATTAATAAAAGGTGGTATGTGTATACCGTGGAGTACTACTCAGGCATGAAGATGATGACTTAATGCCTTTTGCAGCAATTTGGATGGAACTGGAGAACATTCTCCTAAGTCAAGTGTCTAAAGGATAGAAAAACAGACACCACGAGTTCTTGTTATGAAATTGGAACTGAGGAGCACACATGTGCACAGAGAGAAGTAAAACTCAGTGGAAATCAAGCAGAGGGGAGGGGGGAAGAGGATGGGTGAAAACCTACTTAAACGGTTCAATGAACACTGTGTAGATGATGGGCACTCTTGTAACCATGACTCAAGCATTACAAAAGTGATCCATGTAACCAAAGATATCTGTACCCTCATAATACTTTGACAAAAAAATAAAGAAGAATTGGACCCAAGGGACACACAACGGGAAGTTGAATCTAGCAGCATCACTTGTTTCCAAGACAGTCCATCAGATTCTTCAGGACAAGAGATCTGAACCCGCGCAGTTCTGCCTGGGCTCAAACTCTGATGATTCTCTCTTACTGGCATTTGAGCGAGCACGTCTACTTAGCAGGTGAGTGAACCGGGTGAAGTCACACAACATCCCTTAGCCTCAGGTCCCTCGTTTTACAAATGGGTTTATGCACAGTCCCTGCA
The DNA here is from genome assembly GCA_008086735.1 of Cheirogaleus medius. Taxonomy (NCBI): domain Eukaryota; kingdom Metazoa; phylum Chordata; class Mammalia; order Primates; family Cheirogaleidae; genus Cheirogaleus; species Cheirogaleus medius. Next base: position 1,179,256 of record VBSM01000883.1, on the reverse strand, counting down.
TCACGGGGCTCAGGTAAAGAGCACCTGACACAATGCAAATTGCTCAGCACCCTCCCTAGAACGTAGTGGACACTCCACAAATAAGTCGTTATTGTTGATAATGTTTTTGTTACTGTTACTAAAATTTTCCGTGGGCTTTCCCCAATTAAGTGACAAAAACCGATGCATCTGCTCCTTCCCACAAGTCACCAGAAAGTTGGCGTCACAGGGAGTATCGGTGTAACAGTGGCTGGCTGAGCACACTTATTAAGGAACAATTTATTTAGCTGGGCCTCAATTCATCATTCCTCTTCCCCAACCACTGTTACGAATCCTCTACTGCCTGTAACAACCTCGCCAGTGACGTTTGTTCATTAACTCACTCGCTCACCGAACAGCTACTAATTACTGTCCCTGGGGAACACACTGTTCTCCAAGTGGCTCAGACTTGAGGAGGAAACACCAGACAGTCTTCCAGCCATGACGAATTACTTTTTTTTATTTTTTAAAGTAGAGACGGGGTTTCGCCATGATGAATTACTTTTTTTTATTTTTTAAAGTAGAGACGGGGTTTCGCTCTTGTTCAGGCTGGTCTGGAACTCCTGAGCTCAAGTGGTCCTCCCCTGGCCTCCCAGAGTGCTAGGATTACAGGCGTGAGCCACTGCACCCGGCTTTGACTTACTTGTAGTTCCTCCAATTCACGATGCTCACTCTTATTCTCACACATTGTTTCCTTAGCCTGTGATGCCAGTCTTATCTTTCTCTGTGGCTTGTTTAGGGAGCTTCTGTTTATCCTTCAACACTCAGCTTGGATGTCACTCTCTCTCAGAAGCCTGCTCAGCTACATCCAGGCTTCATGAAAAAGGTAGGTTCTCCAATGTGTCTACTGACCTACTTTGCACGGTTCTAAATATTCCTATGTCCTCCCTTTCTTGGATGGATGGAACTTAGAAGGCAGGACTGTTCCTCAGTGCTGCATGTGTGATCTGACACATATTAAGCGTTTAATGAAAACGTATGTTAAAGGCATAACTAAAAATTTAAAAATATGCATCTGTAATTATAATCTGACAAAAAAAGAACTCCTTTTGTAAGTAGTTGGAAGGAGCAGACAGCGAGGCGACTCTGGCTCAAACAGTAAATTAACTGGATTATATGACAGGGAAATGCACACGGTGGGTCCGGACCCAGGCGTGGTTGAAACTCTGTCTTCAGGACATGATCTTGGCTTTGCTTTTCTCCACCTCAATTTTATTTCCAAGCAGGTTCTCATGGACAGTGAGCAGCAGCTCAGGGCCTAAGTGATCCCAGCCCCACATCCTCACCAGGAAGAGAGCTGCCCTCCTTACAGCTCCAGCCAAAGTCCCAAGACAGAATCTCATTGGCCATGCCTGAGTCACGTGACCATCTCCAACCAATTGCTGTGGCCCATAGATTAAGCATTTTGATTGGCTGGGGCTGGGTGTTGTGCTTGCACCTGTTACTTGGAGGAGACCGAGAGAGAGAG